>JAAKBH010001351.1:0-22561 GCA_019776075.1 Amaranthus palmeri | reverse complement strand
ATAGATAAGAACATCATAAATTAAAACAAATAAAGTAAATACAATACTTAAGTGCTTAGTTACTTAAATAATAAATCAAAAAAGTTGTACCTTGTTCCAAAAGGTGCTAGATAATTCCAGCTCTTTTCAACAAAGTGTATGAAACCACATTTCTTACAACTGGTGTTTTATGGTTTGCTTCTAAAGATTGTTCATCCAAAACCTTGATGCTAGAGGCTTTTTTGGCTCTTGAAAGTGCAACATATAGCTGGCCATGCGAAAAACAAGGTTCTCGAGTGTAAACCCCCACTTCTCTTAGTGTTTGGCCTTGCGATTTATTAATAGTCATGACAAAGCACAACTTTAGTGGAAATTGCATCCTCTGGAACTGGAATGGGTAGCTCTCGAAACCTGAAGGCCTTAAATTAATTCGAGGAATAAACACGTTATCACCTTTATAAAAAGCAGTGGAAATTCACAGAGTATAAGATTTGGCATGAACTTCTTGCAAAGCAATCTGGTCCCATTGCAAAAGGCAGTTGATGGATCAAGGTTCCGCAACAATATCAATGGACAATTTTCTTTCAACACTAATTTATGCGGGCTCATACCCGAAGGACATAGTGTATTAAGGAACTCAACTAGGTAGACGTTACAAGAATCATCAATGATTGGATCAAAGCTTCTATACGTGATCAATCAGTTTTTCGTTAATTAAATCAACATCCTCATTTCTTGGTGTAAGCAAAGCTCTTTCTTCGAAAAATGTTGATTCAAGCTCCCTCATGGAGATATGAGGATAAACTTGTTCAATTAAATCCTTAAGAGTTGGAGGTCATTGTGCAGACGATAAACCTAACTCATCTGGTAAGGTAACCAAGGCATTTTCTTCATCTTGCAATTCTCCATTTCCTAAAGCCAACAGAAACTTTGCAAATTCAGGGTCTTCTTTTGCTCTAACATTTTCTGTTAGCCTAAAACGCTTAGAAAGAGGCCACAATTCCGAACTTACTAAGCTATACTCGATCACTTCTTGTAGCGATTTCTTAGGCACAATGGGGACAGTTTGCCGGAAATCTCCACCAAGCACAACTACTTTTGCACCAAAAGGTACATTGGATGAACATAGATCTTTTAAAAGTAAATGAAGTGTCTGTATGTTTTCCCTCTTAGCCATAGAAGCTTCATCCCAAACAATATGAGCAGCTTCTTTTATTAGAGTAGCCAAACTTGATTGCTTACCAACATCACATGTCAAAGACGTTTGACTATCGAGTGGTATTTTAAACCAAGAATGTGTTATTCTTCTTGTCGGCATGTTGGAAGCGGCTATACCTGAGCTTGCGGTCGGAAGAACGATGAGACTTAAGCTTCGAACTTTAGCATACAATGCATAATAAGAATGCTTTACCTGTTCCTCCAGGCCCATTAATGAAAAAAAGCCCTGATTTTTTTTTTCTTGACATGGGATATTATGCACTTTTATGAAGTTCGTTGTTCAGCATTTAGCATTTTCCTTGCAATAATACATGTTTCTGGGATAGGAGGAGCAAGGGCATCAGCTATGTCTCTAGTGTTCTCTACAAAAGTTTCCTTGTATTTACATAAGTGTGTAAGGCCATAGCCAAAACTTTTATTCATGTTTTCCAAGTAACGTTCTACTACATAAAATGTCTGTGCTAACACTTTTTCTGGTTGATTTGGAGATTCAAAACTATAATCCTGCGAAAGCAGTGGCGGACCTAGGATTTAAATCATGGGGTTACGAGTTTAACATCAATAAGTAAAGCTTAACTTAAAACGACTACAACATAAATAAAGAAATCCAACATAAATTTAGTACTCTAGAGGTTAATTAAAATGATAATTTTTAATGTTATTTATGAATAACAAGCAATTAAATCATACTTAAATACAAATGCAAATACAAATTCTAATTCTTATGAATTGAAATTATCATAATTTAAAGCAAATTAAAAATATGATTTATGAACAAATAATACCCAAATCATACATTTTTGGATAAGGAGCAAGATTGGAGGAAGGTGGTCTTCGAAGGTGATGCACAATCCGTTGTGAAAGCTCTCCAACGTCAGATTTCTCGGAACCTCTACAACCAAGTGCTGATTGACAACATTTTGGATATTTTGTCTGATTCCCACGATTATTCATTTCATTTTTGTTATCGGGAAGCTAATAATGTTGCTCATAGGTTAGCTCGATGGGCTTCCACTAGTGTTTGTTCTAGGGTTTGGCTTGATGAAGGTCCTCTTTGGATCTCGGACATTGTACTTTCTGATTTAATTATCTAAATATAAGCCGCCCCGTTGAATTCCAAAAAATACCCAAATCATACACAAAAAAATATTGATTTTATCATAATTTAAAGCAAATTAAAATTAAACACAAATCAAATCATACTGAAATTTACATTACAATAGTTAATTAAATTCTAAAATAAATATTGTAAATTCTAATTCAATTCTAATAATTTAACTAATATAATTATGGGGGATTGGACTATGGGGTTGTGGTTTGTGGGCAACAATGGTACAGTGGCGTCGGTAGTGTTGGCAGCCGCGGCTATGGGCCGGCTACGAGCAAGCGACAAGCCAACAACAATAGTGTTCGACAGCTTGAGAATTTTGAAACAGAGATTGGAAAGAAGAAGAGTCAAACATGGGAGAATTAAGGAAATTAATAGTCATTAATTTCCTTCCTTTAATACTAGTTATTAAGATAATTGCTTTTACAAAGTATTGATTATGTTAAAGTTTTAAATTAACAAATGTGAATGTTGTTCCCTAATGGTGTTGCATATTTGACAATAGATCATGCGTTTGAGACCTACGTATTACTTTCTTGATTTTTTTAATGGGGTTGCATATGTAACCCCATCACCTAAGCTAGGTCCCCCCACTGTGCGAAAGGTAAGGGTAATACTTGTCCCAAATTCGAGCAGGATTACTTGGCTCTAAAAAAATCAAGGTTGTTGCAAACAGCCAGCGCAACACACCAGGCAATTGAACCTCGACTGCCTCATCTAAAACTTATCTACTAGATCATCTAGCTCAGCAAGGCCACGACGAATAACAACTTCTTGAAATGTGGCACATTTATTCTGGTCTATAGTGAGCAAGTCAGCAAATGAGCGTGGTCCCGGAACGCCAGTTAATAGCAACCTTAAGTAGTATCGTTCACCGTCTGACGGCGCAACAAAAGCTAGTCTGCCTATCAACATACCCTTTTTCCTAGGTATCCAGGTTTTACTTGTTGTATGCCAGACAAAGTACTCAACAAATTTGGGTACGTATATCGTTCAGTGAGCGGATTTCTTGCATTGTAGGCAAAGAACTCAGTTAAATGAGGTTTAGACCTAATCTCATTTGATGCTATATTTTCAAGATCTTCAGAAGCATTAAACCAAATTGCTTGCATATTTGGTAAATGCACTTGAAGTGCCATCACAGCTGGCTGCATATCATAAAGGTCAAACCCAAAGATCCTCAATCCCGCTTCAGGTGGAGATACCCACCTACCAGATTGAAAACTACCAATTTCATCTATAACTTGTTGCTGGCCATCTGATGTAATCTTGAAAGAAAATTTTGGCGTGGCCTTTGTAGACATATATTTGTATAGATATTTAACGACTTCAATTGTTGAACAGGCTTCCACATTCATATGACAATAAAACAATGCAAGGAGATATGGATTGTACAGAACCACCCATCGGTTATCTAAATCTACCTTACGAACACGAGCAACTTCCCCCGTGCATCTTCTCCTATACTTTGGATAACCCTCATCAGAATGTGCTGTAATTTCTGAAAATTCTCTAGGTTAATTGAACTTGCACTGCACACTGCCATTCTTCTTGACCATACAACTACAAGCTGGATTCAAAGTGTCGCATGGGCCATGCATCATATGCCGCAAAACAAGGGTGCGCAAATATTCATTAGATGCAGGTGGAATTTCAACACTTATAAACTGGTCAAACTGACTTGGATTGCGCATCTTCCATGGAGATTTCAAGATTATTAGAAAATGAGCATGTGGTCGCTTTTGAAATTCAACAACATGTATAATAGCTGCCACCTCACCAAAGAACTTCCCTTTTGTAATTTTCTTTTTTAGCACAACTAACTTTGCTCTAAATATTCTTCTGATTAAGTCTGGCCTCTCTTAAGGAAGCTCACCTGTAGCTAGCTCTTGTTTGATCTCAACCCAATTCGGATTACAAGTAATAGTTAAAAAAATATCAGGCTTACCAAACCGTTGGACAAGAGCCATAGCATTCAAATAACGCCTTTTAATATCTCTTGGCCCTCCAATAAAAGAAGGGGGGAGGACTATTCGTTGGCCAACATTGGAAGCTTCCCTTTCACCGCTAGCCATTGTGTCAAGTATCCCTTCATAAAGTTCAGCTCTTAATTGTGATTGGTTGTTTCTCAAATAATCCAACCTTGTACTCTCAAACTTAATGTCCGTATCAACATCCATTGTTGAAATAGGTTTGTTGTTCTAAGCAAAAAGTTATTAGGACGAATCTGAAGCTTATAGGCATAATATGCGCAGCATGATACACGTTGTTTAGAATTGCTAAACCTTTGACCTGAAACTGCATTTCAACCAACAACTACATTAGTATATTAAATGAACACTGGAATTATTCGAAGCATGCGAAACAAACATACCAATGGCTTCATCCATCAAAAAGTCTTCCACCGAGTGAGCAGTAGTAGGATCTATTGCACTATGATCCTTTTGGGAAGCCAAACAAGCATTCTTCCTCACTCCCTGATGCCATCCACATTCCTCCTTTGGAAAAAGCAATGGATGTTGTAAAGGATCATAGCAACCATAGTAATGATAAATTCAATGCGACTTATCTGACTTGACCCAAACTACTATATATGGACTACTACTTTCATCGCAAGGTAAACCATCAATCCATATAGCAGCGACCTCATCGGAGGTAGGTGCGTTGTATACCCTTTGATCAAGATTTGTATTCTTATTAAGAAAAATCCTAGTACCCTCTCCAACATCCACATGTTGTAATGACTTAAAAAATTTCGCGTATGGATAATCTTCCATAATCTGCATTATCAACTCAACAATTTCAATTCTAATCTAGGGGAAAATCTCAGTTCGGTTTTCTCTTTCGTGTTGCGCATCATAAAAGTATAATTGTAAATATGTGGGCTTGTCATCACTTAGTAGAAGATTGGGCACAAAATGATATAGTTGCCCATGCAGTTTAAACATATAAATTGCCTTCAGTGTACATGCATCAACGAAACCTCCAATAGAACTAAAAGCAAACATGTTATTATAAAACCGCAAGTATTTCCTAAAGTGAACACCTATCTCATCTTGAGAACACAAAAGCTCAATGAGCTGAGAAGGGTATACAACATCAGCAACCTTCACTTCAGCACCGCTACAACAAAAGACTCTAGATTCATTGTAAAATTTCTTAGCACCACATAATTCACAATATGTAGGCGGTTTGAGTAATAAAGCACATGTAGGACACCTCAAATCTGCAAAAAATTATTGTGAAAAAAAAATCAATAATGTCCTCAATTCATACATTTGCATTTAGACTAATCTAATACCTATGGGAATCCCTTTTAAAGTAAGGGTATCAGATTTGCTCCGACAACGCCGCTTTGCGAGATTTCCATCCCCCGCTGTTCAATCAAAACCATCACCTTCAGCTGAAGGAGTTGAAGGAGTAGATGAACACTTTTTCCTACCCCGTGCTTTTGTGAAGTTAGTGTAAGAATTTGAATGAATATTAGCATCAGGTCCAATTGTTGATGTAAAATGCAAATGCAACCCATATTTTAGACTTTGCATTTCAATGGAATGGATCAAATACCAAGCTAAACAAGTTGAAGTTAAACCCTAATTACCTATGTTTTTTCCCTTTAAAACGACTTGAGCAACCCCTAGTCAGTTGTACGCTAAAGGCATCTTGAGCTAAAGGAGCAGTAGGACACCTCAAACCTTCAAAATATTATTGTGCGATAAATCAATATCTCCTCTCTTAAAATAATGTAGCATTTAGACAGATCTAATACCTATTGGAATCCTTTCTAATGTACGGGTATCAGGATTGGCCCGACTTCTCCGCTTTGCTAGATTCCCATCTCCCTTTTCTGAAACCAATCCATCACCCTCGGCAGTAGAAGATGTATATCTAGTATGGCTATAAAACACAATTGATGAACCATACTTAGAATTCAAATTCATAGTAGCACCACAGCGTAAAAGACATTGAGAATTAATAGGATCTAGTATGTTTATAAAACGCAATAGAACCCATATGTTAGACCTTGTATTTAAAAATAGTTGGATTTAAGTCGATGCTAAAGAGCTTGAAACTAAAACTAATTACCTTTGTCTTTTGCTTTAAAATTACTTGAACAACCCCTAGTCAGTTGTACGCTAAAGACATCTTGAGATAAGAAGCAGCATCCGACATGTTATGCTTATTTTTCCTGGTTAATGTGTTTGGTAAATCGACATTAGGTTGTACACCAATCACACAATGCATTGGGCTTTTGAAAGGGCTCTCTGAAGGAGTAGATTCTGTTTTTTAAATTTAAGCAAATGTTATTTTGTACCAATCACACATATGTAGCAAAATTGCACTATACACAACACAATTGAAAACCAAAATGCCCGATACCTATTTGTCTTGAGCTAGAATGACTAGAAGAACCATCTACAAGGTGATTAGTTTTTCATGCTACTTCCTTCGGTGTAGCACCATCAGCTTGTACAACGGTTGTGGAATTCATAGCGCAGTTGGAATTAGCATTCTCTGTTATTATTTATATCCAATTACAAATTTGAAATACAAACACAACGAATTATACAAAAATATTCTATCTACATAATGTAATCTCATATTAATCATAATACCTGTAGACTTGCCCTTGAAATCACTACAAGAAACACGGGTAACACGTTTACTAAGCACATCATGTGTGGCAATTGTAGCACTTGACACTATTCGTGGACTCTTATATTTCTTTTCATTTTAAGATTCCCCAAACAAATGCGATTCTAGGTTTGTTTCAGAAGGTATTTGCTTCCTTCTTTATGCTTCGGTGGGTAGTGATTTCCCTAAACTAGCAACAGTTATAAAAAGAGCAATTTGTAAATTTTGCAAATATATATTTTGTAAACATATTAGATGGGGGGCTTTCCTATGTGTTAACCTATGTACCCGTTATAGGCAGTTGTTGTTTCCTAGCTTTGTTCACCAATAATGGATATACACCTAAACATATACAACAAATGCCCACTATGATTCACGCCGAACAACATTTCGATGCCTCAACAATCATAAATCACACACAATACCACGCTACTCAAAAGGGACAAGGAAGACCCAAGAAGGTAGTAATGTTGTTAAGCTTACTTTTGTAAGATAATTCAATTGTTTTTTTGTTGTTTGTCATAACTTGTGACGCGATTATTATACGACACAATTATAATAACACAAGCAATCAAAACGAGAAAATGAGACGCGGTCAACAAAAATCCCATCATTCAAACCAAAACAATTAATAAATCACCAGTGACCAAAATGAGATTTGATCGCGTCCAAAAACTAATCTCAAATCAAGTTAATCGAGAAAATGAGATGCGATCAACAAAAATCCCATCATTAAAACCAAAAAAGCTAATAAAAACACAAAAAAATACAAATTTTAACCCAAAAGCTAATTGCCATTTCTCAAATCAAGAAGGCGATTAATCTCAAAAACCTAAAACACTCAAACTAATTCATAACCTGTGAAATTAAGAAAAACTTGTTTGCTCAAATTTTAAATTAAACACAAATAATACAAAATGTGATCAACAAAAAGCCATAAGTAACAGCCAAAAAAATCAAAACAAGCCCTTATTCAAGGTTATACGACACAATTATAATAACACAAGTGATGAAATCGAAGAAATGAGACACAATCAAAGATAATCTCCCATCATTCAAACCATAATAATTAATAAAACACAAAGTAATCAAATACAAAAACACGATCAACAAAAGGCCATCATTAACACCCAAAACAATAAAAACATGCCCTTAATCAAGGTTATATGACACAATTATTTTAACACAAGCGATCAAATCGAAAAAATGAGACGCGGTCAACGATAATCCCATCATTCTAACCCAAATACTTAATAAAACATAAAGTAATCAAATACAAAAATGCGATCAACAAAAGGCCATCATTAACACCCAAAAAAATAAAAACATGCCCTTATTCAAGGTTATACGACACAACTATTATAACACAAGCGATCAAATCGAAAAAATGAGACGCGGTCATCAATAATCCCATCAATCTAACCAAAATACTTAATAAAACACAAAGTAATCAAATACAAAATGCAATCAACAAAAAGCCATCATTAACACCCAAAAAATTAAAAACATCCCTTATTCAAGGTTATACGACCCAATAATTATAATAACACAACCTATCAAATCGAAAACATGAGACGCGATCAACGATAATCCCATCATTCTAACCAAAATAATTAATAAAACACAAGCAATCAAATACAAAAATGCGATCAACAAAAGGCCATCACTAACACCCAAAAAATAAAAACATGGCCTTATTCAAGGTTATACGACCCAATTATAATAACACAAGTGATCAAATCGAAAAAATGAGACACGATCAACGATAATCCCATCATTCTAATCAAAATAATTAATAAAACACAAACTAATCAAAATGAGATTTGATCACTTCCAAAATCGAAAAACTCAAAAAAATTTAAAATTGATGTCAAAATAAATTCAAAAATGAAAATTAAATCCTTCTCATCGATAAGCCCATCATTCTAACCAAAATACTTAATAAAACACAAAGTAATCAAATACAAAAATGCGATTAACAATAGGCCGTCACTAACACCCAAAAAAATAAAAACATGCCCTTAGTTAAGGTTATACGACCCATTCATAATAGCACAAGCGATCAAATTGAAAAAATAAGACGCGATCAGAATCAAAACATTTAATAAAACACAAAGTAATCAAAATGAGATTTGATCACTTCCAAAATCGATTAACTCAAAAGAAATTAAAAATTGATGTCGAATTAAATTCAAAAATGAAAATTAAATCCTTCTCAACTCCAACGGGAGTTTCATGAATGCATGAGAAGTGAAGGAGGATGGCATAATCACTTTTGAAAATTAAAATTAGGAAACCTCAAAAAAAAAAAATTGATGAATGAAAATTAAATCCTTCTCAAACAATTGAAGATCAACAAAATGGAGTTAATCTCAAAAATAAATTCTCAATCTCTAATAAAATTAAAATCAGAAAATCCTTCTCCAACAATTGAAGATCAAAAACATGGAGTTAATCTCAAAAACCAAATCTCAATCTCTAACAAAATTAAAATCACGAAATCAAAAAATAAAAATTGATGCCAAATTAAATTCAAGAATGGAAATTAAATCCTTCACCAACAATTGAATATCTTAAACATGCAGTTAATCTCAAAAAAAAATCTCAATCTAAAAAAAATTAAAATCAGGAAAATAAGATAGTAAAGATACCATACTTGTATCTTTTTTTCTTTTTTTTTTGAGTTTAGTATTCCAGTGAGGGAGTTTAGTGGTCCAAGGGACATTCCAAAATATGGCTGGCTTTTTTGGTATGACATGTATAATTGGTTTTCATCCAAGCTTCCATTTTCTCTATCAAGTACAAGAAGAAATTTTAAATTAGAAAAAGGACAATTAGAGAAGGAGGTAAGGGAGAGGCTGAATATGAGGGTAAGAGAGCAAGAATTAAGGAATAGAGATGTAGGAAGTGAAAAGGTTGCAGCAGTGAAGAAAGAAAGAAAGAAAGAAAGGGCCAAATACGTGACTGTTCAATACTGTTTGAACTTCTCATTTTGGGTTCTTAAGCAGTTGAAAATAGTGTTGAGGGCTTCTAAGTTTTTTAAGAGTAAGGATTCTTAAAAAACAAACAATCAATTACATGTACTACCAATTATCATTGTACTCCGCCAACTCATACAAAAATGAATTTAGAGAAACAACGACCAATCATCATACAGGCAATGTAAAGTTATAACTTTTTAAAATTCGTATGCAGATTGAGATATAACAAAGAAAAACACATCTAAACAAAGACAATTTGCTAAATCATGGTTCAATTTGATAACAATAAAAAACAAGAAATAACAGAGGAACCAAAAAGATATTCCCTCCGTTCTTGAAAGATTGTCATGTTCACTATGTGTTTTTCAGACAAATTAAGAAAATTAGAATCTTTATAGTAAGTGTGTATTATTTTACATAAATAGTAGTGTAAAGTAATGACTGTATTGATATTATGATAGAGAAAAGACATTTAAATTAAAGATAAAATAAAGAAAAACAGGATATCATCATTGTCATTAATATAGAGAGAGTATATTTAGGGAAAATGGAAGGGGCTATGAGGTATATTTGGGAAAAAAATTTCCAAAAATGAAAAGTATTCTAAAGTGGACAAACATTTAAAGCTATCCGTTATAGTAAGCTGGACAAACATGAAAGAACGGAGGGAGTAGTAAACAACGACAATGACCACTTTAAAACAACAACATCAACAATGAGGCAACCTCTATGCAACAATGAAAGCGCACAAGATGAAAAAAGTTAAAACTTTACACCAAACATAATCTAATGTTTACAAATGAAAAAATACTTGATCAAATGTTGGACTTTAGTTTCTAAAACTCACAATCCACAAATTAAAAAAGTGTAGGCATGGATCGGGAAAATAATTGAAAACCTTACCAGAATTTTCATAAAGAGGAAGAGATCAAGATGCAATTTACATAGAACATAAAGAGAAAAAAAGTACATGCAAGTAAAGCCATCTTAGCTGATTTATGAAAAAGAAGCGAAGGATTGAAGCAACAATGGGATTTTAAGTCCCCAAGATGATAGTCGTAAACATGAACTGAAATCGTCAATGAGTGATTACAAGAGACAAAGACGGCTATTATGATAAAATCATCAAGCTCATTTAGCACAAACAATAGCCCACATTTTAATTTACTAAGCTTAATTAATCAAAACAACAAAGATTATATAAAATCTTAATATTATGAACTATTGAACATGTGTATATACTTGAATTTCTCTCCCAAAAAGTCATTTGATCCTATTGGAAATTAATATTTAAATTTTCACCTTTTACTACAAATTCATATGACCAAACCCTTTAAAAAAGAAACACCCAATTTCAAGATTCTATAAACAATGGCAGATACCATTGTAATAAGAGATAAAGGATGGTTTGATTATGATGATATTCAATGTAACCAATATCATAAAATCAAAGATTAAAAAAATATAAAGTTAAAGCTTCAAAATTGGATTGGAAACATGTTCAAAATGATTTTATACTTTTAATATTCATGAGATAAATGTCACTACAAATATGGCTCACTATAGATTAAAGTTACTAATAATATATTGGCACAATTCATAAGTTTAAGAAAAATAATTAGGTAAAAATTAATGATTAATATATAAAAATAAAATTACATACCATTGCTTTGTGGACCCATGAAAGTCCACAATTTGCCCATTTTACTTTAATAAAACCGTGGAGAGTAGAAACATTGAAGATTTGAGTATGTGAATGCCAGATTTATGCACAATAAATTTTCAAAAAAATAAATGTGATTTACTTGCAAAATAAATTTTCAAAAAAGAATATGTGAATGCCTGATAGTTGACATTGAACAAATCACCACAACAGTCAAATATCTCATCTCATAATTATATAACATAATCTAATACAGATTTGCAACAACTAACCAAAATCAAAATCAATGCAGATTATAAAAAGTCACCAAAATCTTATTGACTTTTTTCCAAATCAATATTTTAACTCTCAAATTTCTAATGGTTGATTGGTAGTCATTAGTGACACTGAGTTGTAATTTCTGATGGTTAAAAAAAAATATTATGTCTGCTACTGCTAGAGTACAACAACTTTATTGCTCTTTAATGTGCACTATGTTGAGCAAGGTTCATGCCCTGAACAACAGCTGTAAGATTGGAAATAACTTCAGTTTGCTCATGAGATATCTCCGACCAAACTTTATTTGGATGATGATGTTGATTTGATGTTGTTTTTGTGTAAATAATAAGTTCGTTTTCACTTTGTTTTGTAGTTACTGTTAGAATATTGTGGCATTATTCAGGGTATCAAGAGAATATTGTGGCAATAATTTAGGATCTAATTAGAGTAATTAGCATATATTGTAATATTGTATTCTAGGAAGGATTAGTATAGCTGCTTGTATATATATGTCTCATATGGCTGATTATGAATATAACACAGAAATCATAAAACCCTAAATCGTGTTCTTTACCTTTAATCATGGCACTAATATTGATCGATATCCTATCAAATGCTTTATGAGTAAAATCTATGAAACAAATGCTCCCATTTTACTTTTGTAGGTGTCGAACCTCATTTGGAAGATCAAGATCCCACCTAGAGCCCTCCTTACATTATGGATGGCTAGCTTGGAGAAACTAAAGACTGGCGATTTCCTTTTGAACAAAGGATTGATTGTTGCTTCTAATGCTTTATGTCCTTTTTGCAGATTGGATATTGAATCACAATCCCATATTCTTTTTACATGTAATATTTCCTGGTATTTTTGGATGATGATCCTTGACTGGTGGGGTGTTTCAGGTGTCTTGCATTCCAAATGTGATACTTTCTTACTCTCATGGAGAAGCTTGAGGCCAATAGGGTGCAAAAATAAACTTTGGCAACTCATGGTGGGATGCGTAATATGGTCCATTTGGTTCGAAAGAAACAGAATTAAGTTTGATCTTGGAGCATGTAACCCACAATCAATTATCGATTCTTTGAAGATCCGCATTGAAGTTTGGGCAAAGGAGCTACTTGATATAGATGTGGCACAGAGCATTCAATACCGACAACAATGGAGATGAAGATGATCCTTGAATGTTGCTTGTTTTATGTAGTTTTTTTTCATGATTTGTGTTTTTTTTGGTGATAGAGCCTTGTTTTTTGCTCTTGGTTTTTGTTTTTGTTGTAGTTTCCTTTTGCCCTTTTTTTGTTGGTCTTGTTTGGACCTATGGTGTTTTTGGTCTTTTTGTATTTTCTTCGGTGTTGTGAGGATGGCATGGAGGATTATGCTGATCGGACATTCTGGAAATATAGGACGGAGTGTAAGGTGATAGTGGTTGCGTTGGAGGTTTTCTTTTTGGTTTTTCATACTGCATAGCCCACCCCTTTGCGATGTTGTGGTGGCCTGGTTCTTGGCCCCCAATTCTAATGGCTTTTTCCCCTCGCGGGGTTTTTTATGCCGGCGGTTTTGGGGCTTCCAAGCTCCAGCGTATTTTGGCTATTCAGATATATAATATTCCTATTTTACAAAAAAAAAAAAAAAAGAGCAGCAACGATTCTGAGTTGTTTTTGCTATCTCATCACATAAACCAACCTTTGAAGAAACCCGAAAAAATTTAGAAATAAAAAAAAAAACCCACGGCTAGAAAAATCAACCCATACCAAAACAAACCCACCAAATTCCAAAGAAAATCAATTGCTTGAAAATCAACCCATTCCAACTTCACAAATGCACAAACAGTGCCGGCCCTAGGGGTAGGCGAAGGGTGCCACCGCCTAGGGCCCATATGTAAAAGGGGCCCAAATGAAAATATAACTACTGTTTTGGTAGTAGCCGTAGAAAGTAGTAATTTGCTTGATTATGACAATAATAATATTAATGTCTCTTCAATTACTACATTTTCTCTCTCATAAGAAATTCTTCCAATTCCATAGTTAATTGTTGTCATTAATTACCATTGAAGCTTTCAAAGCTTTTCGTAAATCTTATATGCTTTTATAGTTTGGCTGTAATTTTATTTTCTTGGGTTGTGATTATTTAATGGTGTGAGATTCTATTTGCATCTGAAAATCTTTTGCTTTTTTTTTCCAGCTCTTTAGTCTTTCGTTTAACTTACTAATAAACTGAATCTGTAATTTTCTTATGATATTTAATTGATCATTAATTTTTTCAGGGTCTCTCTTGAGAGACCGTCTTTTGTAAAAACGCTTTCAAAAGCGCAGCCTAAATTTAATTTATGTTAATTTAAAAAAAAAGGCTTCTGGTGAAATATATCATAATTCCATATACAAACTATTTTATACCCAACTATGTAATATTATAACCCCAAATACAGATCATTATATATCCAACTATACGTGAGTGTTTAGACAGTTTAATTAATTTTTCTTTTCAAAATTTAAAATTGGGTTGTCCCAAACTTTAGACGTCTCTTGTAGAGATGGTCTCAAGTAAGAATTTGTGTAATTTTTAATGTTTATAACATCAATTATTTTCTAAGAAAGTTTAGTCATTCTTTATTCAAGTTGGATGTTGACATAAATAATTTATTCCATTAATTTTAAGTGAAATTAAATAAACTGCTTAAGGGATGTTTGATTGTCACCAGTTCCCCGTTAATTTTAAGCAAAATTATAAGATAAAATTAAGGTTATTTTGCGTGTTTTTATCAATAATGTTGTCAATATTATCAATTTAATGTCTTCATCATCATTATCATCATTCCACTAAATATCGCTCATTTAATTTAATAAGTAAAAATACTCCTAATAATATATAAAAAATCAAGTGCATTTGAACAAAAAGTATCAGATCTTTAATTATATTTTTGTACCTTATCATTATATGATCTTAAATTCATATATTTATTTGACAATGATGTGATGGTAGAAAAAAGAAATTATATGATGTATAATTGGAAAAAAAATAACCGAAACTTTTCTTTCATAAGGGGTCTTTTTTTATTTTTCGCCTAGGGCCCAAAAATTATCAGGAACGGCACTGTGCACAAATCATACCAATACTCAACTTCACAAAAAAAGGGGGGGGAAAAATTCAAATACAGAAATAGATCGCACCGTGGGAAAATCCAAAATTAACCGTCCAGTTCTTTCCTCTTTCCAGACGAAGGAAATTCATGGAGTGGCAACAAGGCAGTAATAAAATGGATTTCTTGAAGATAAAGGGAGAAGAGAGAGAAAATATAAACCCTTCAAAGATATCAGATTCCAAAATTTCTGACTTGATTGTGTCAAAATCCTTTTATATGGAGGATACTAGTGCATTTCACAAAATAAACCCAAAAATTCCTTCCCACACGGCCCATGAGAAATTTTGTCCATAAGCCCAAACTCCCATAAAAATCATGGGTCCAAATCCTTTTCTATTGATTTGGGCTTCACGTGTATACCACCTAATTCTTCTTGGAATTTTGACTGTGGTGCCACAGATACGATGTCTTATGATCCCGCTGATTTTGTGACTCGTGATAAACCGATGAAAAATATAATTAAAACAGCGAATGGGGAAGGGATTAAAGTAAGAGGAGCTGGAACCATCTCGTTTACTAACAACCTTACTTTAAAAAATTGTTTGTTTGTGCCCGATCTCTCTCATAAATTGATATCTGTAAGTCAGCTGACCAGGGAATTAAATTGTGTTGTTCTCATGAAACCCGATTGTTGTGTTGTGCAGGATGTTCAGACAGGACAAATTATTGGGCGTGGTATTGAGAGAGGTGGACTGTACTACTTGGAAGAGGATACTCAAAATGGCACAGCAGTTCTAGTTCGTGAGTCAATGGAAAGACAACTCTGGGCATGGCACAGACGACTTGGACATCCATCAGTAGGGTACTTAAAGAAACTTTTCCCTAATTTTGTAGGACTTGAGTCAGATTTTAAGTGTGAAACTTGCATTTTGGCTAAGAGTCATAAGCATTCATATTTTAGTAGTGTGAATAAAGTGGATGTTCCTTTTTCGCTTATTCATTCTGATGTATGGGGTCCTGCGCCTATGGTTGATATACATGGTTACTCATACTTTGTTATATTTATTGATGATTGCACCCGTATGAGCTGGATTTATTTTCTCAAACATAAATCTGAAGTCTTTGATGTCTTTGTTGCTTTCTATACTATGATCTGCACCCAATTCCAAACCCAACCTCGCATGTTTAGAACAGACAATGGTAGAGAAATATTAACTCGAACATGCAAACCTTTTTTAAAACCAAAGGCCTTATCCATCAAACCTCTTGTCCTGATACACCTCAACAAAATGGTGTAGCAGAACGGAAAAACCGCACCTTACTAGAGATGACCCGAGCCATCATGATTGAATCCCAGGTTCCCAAGTACCTTTGGCCTGAAGCCATTGCCACAGCTAACTACCTCACCAACCGTCTTCCCACAAAAACCCTTCAATACCGTACCCCATTACAAACCCTACACACACACCATCCTATACCTTCTTCCCATAGCCTTCCTCCTAAATTTTTTGGGTGCATGGTCTTTGTTCATTGTGAAAAATGGGTGCGACATAAACTTGAACCAAGGGCAGTGAAATGTGTGTTTGTTGGTTATGGACGAGATCAGAAAGGATACCGGTGTTATGACCCCCTGACTAAGAAGATTTATACTACCATAGACTGTGAGTTCATTGAAACAAAGTTTTATTACCACCATCTTAGATGTCAGGGGGAGAAACAAGATGACGATCTCAGCTGGTTGATTAGTCCATGGTTGTCTGACCCGGACCCAAAAGATCTAGTAGGCGATGCCACAGAGTCTCCAGATCAAGCTGTACAGTCCTCTCCTCTGTCATCTCCAATCCTGTCTGAACATCAGGTGAGTAGTTCTGATGAAGTTGGTTCTGATGAAGTTGCTGATAATAATGAGATAATTGTAGAGGATGTTGCAGAATATATTGATAATGTCACAGGGCACCAGGATACCCAGGAGAATGAAGGGAGATATGTTCTTCCACCTCGTTCTACACGAGGAGTACCGCCTAAGAGGTATGATCCGGAGTTTGAGGCGAAACGATCGAGATATCCCATGGAGACAGCTGAAGGAAACATGTCACAGAGTGCCTTGGCATTCAAAGCAGCCCTATATGAGGAGAGAATTCCATCTACAGTGGAAGAAGCTCTAGCCAGTGATCAGTGGAGGAAAGCTATGAAGGAAGAAATTAGTGCTCTTAAAAAGAATGGCACTTGGGAAAAATGCTCTTTGGCAAACAAAAAGAGGGTAGTCGGATGAAAATGGGTGTTTACAATAAAATACAACTCTGATGGAACGATCGAAAGGTACAAAGCCAGACTAGTCGCAAAGGGATACACTCAGACGTATGGAGTCGACTACTCAGAAACCTTCTCCCCGGTCGCCAAACTTGATACTATCAGGGTTCTTTTCAGCATAGCAGCAAACCTAGATTGGCCTCTTTATCAGTTCGATGTCAAGAATGCGTTCCTTCATGGGGAACTCAAAGAAGAGGTATATATGGAAGCTCCACCTGGGTTCACATCCGAGTTTTCTGATCAAGAAGGGTGTAGGTTGATGAAAGCACTATATGGGTTGAAACAATCTCCTAAAGCCTGGTTTGGGAGATTTACATCAGCTATGAAGAGGTTTGGGTATAAACAAAGCAACTCCGATCATACTCTGTTCCTGAAGCGAAGAGGTACAAAGAAAACTTGTCTTATCATCTATGTCGATGATATGATTATTACAGGGGATGATAAGGAGGAAATTGCGAATTTGAAGAATAGATTGTTTAAGGAGTTCGAAATGAAGGACCTTGGGATATTGAAGTATTTCTTGGGAATTGAGGTTCTTAGATCAAACAGGGGAATTTTCAAATGTCAGAAGAAGTATGTCCTGGATTTGCTCGCTGAAACTGGTATGCTAGACTGTAAACCCATTGAGACACCAATGGTTGTAAACCATGGCTTACAGATAATAGAAGGAGGAGAAATGACAGATCGAATGCAGTACCAGAAATTGGTGGGAAAGCTCATATACTTGGCTCATACTAGACCAGACATAGCCTACGCAGTCGGAGTGGTAAGTAGGTTCATGCATAAACCTCAAACACAACACATGGAGGCAGTCATCAAAATTCTGAGGTATCTCAAAGGTACTCCAGGAAGAGGGGTACTATATAAGAAGAATGGGCATCTTGATCTCATAGCATACAAAGATGCAGACTGGGCTGGTGATAAGGGAGACAGAAAATCTACCTCGGGGTACTTCACTCTCATTGGTGGAAATCTTGTGACCTGGAGGAGTAAGAAGCAGAAAGTTGTTGCACTATCAAGTGCAGAAGCTGAGTTCAGAGGGGTTACTAAAAGCATTACAGAAGTATTATGGCTCAGGAAGCTTTTGAGAGACCTTGGGTTTGCACCTAAGAAGACCTGCAGACTTTATTGTGATAATCGAGCAGCTATCAGCATATGTGAAAACCCTGTGCAGCATGATCGGACTAAGCATGTGGAGATTGATCGGCATTTCATCAAAGAGAAGATAGAAGCAGAGATAATAAAATTGCCTCATGTTCGCACTGAAGATCAGTTAGCAGATATTCTTACCTAGGCAGTTGCAGCTCAAGCTTTTGAAGATGTTCTTTGCAAGTTGGGCATCGGAGATCCCACTACCCAACTTGAGGGGAAGTGTTAGAATATTGTGGCATTATTCTCGGTATCAAGAGAATATTGTGGCAATAATTTAGGAGCTAATTAGAGTAATTAGCATATATTGTAATATTGTATTCTAGGAAGGATTAGTATAGCTGCTTGTATATATATGTCTCATATGGCTGATTATGAATATAACACAGAAATCATAAAACCCTAAATCATGTTCTTTACCTTTAATCAGTTACTAGCGGTTTTCATACCTCTTGTATCTCACTATTAAGATCAATACAATTTTTTCTTTCTATCAATTGCTTTTCTGATCTTCTACCTCTTCTCCTAACAAGTTGTTGCTTTATAGTAATGCACAACCACACAGGCTACATGTTCGTAGTAGTAGATTTTTTTTCAATTATCATTCCATCTCATTACTTGGGAACCTGCAGCAGTTTAAAAGCTTTTGTTTTTGCTTTGTTATGTAGAACCTGAAGAATGGTTTATTGACCCTTTCGAGGATTGGCGGAAAGCCCGAAATCTTAGTAGCTATAAATACCATTATTTTGGTTTTAGACTATAGTCAATGCATTTTCTGATTATATTTTGGTTTTAAATACCATGATTTTGGTTTTGTCATCATATATGTTCAATTAGATATCATTGAATTTTGACCTGAATTATATATCTTTATATTATAAATCATGATGCAATAGTTATGAATTAAAAAAATGATGCACCAATTATTATTGATGAATTATGTGAGAGCTTAGTGTACATATATGATTTTAACCTATTTGTTGTTGTTGTTGTTGTCGTCTTTTTAGAGTAGCCACCATCCACTGAATTGCAGCCTATAGACATTGAGGCTGCTGCGTAGGGCTGTATTGAACGATGTTCGAGTGAGGTTGCATTCATTCATCAAGTTAGAAGAAAATAAGCTTGGCACTTGAGGTTTATATCTGCACTAGAGAATTAGATTGCTGACATGACTTCATTAAAAAAACAACTTAAGTCTGCAGAGTTAGATTTCGATTTTAGGATGCAGAGATTGTATTGATTGATCCTGGTGTTTATTTCATAATCATAACAGTATTTGTAGAGAACTACTATTAATTTGTATCGGCTAGATGATAGGTATTTGTAGAGAAGTACTATTAATTTGTATGTTTAATGCATAAACAAGTGGTTGATTTTTTTTTTTTTTTTGGAAATAACAAGTGGTTGATTAATTTACCCTTTCTTCTTATTTAGCTGCTTCATAATATATTCGATTATGGATTATTAGTAGTTAAGGATACTGGCAAGTTGCATTAGTTTCTTTTGTTGCTAAAATTCTTAGCTAAAATAAAATTTAAATTAGATCAAGTTGAAAAATATTTCCCTCTTATAGAAATGTTGGTTCTTCATACAGATATGCTGTTCTTAGTACCATACTTGCATATAGTTTCAGAGGCAAAGATTGGAGTTTTACTTCATACATATATGATGTTCTTCTGATTAACCATCCACCTCATTTCTCTTGTTCATTTATTTATAATTTATTGTATTTAGAATTTTCAAGTCAATCATTTTGGGTTCATGTTTTTTTGAAGCCAAATAAACAAACACCAAATTTGTTGGAAAGAAGAATAAAATCACAATAAGTAATAGGAGTATTTACCAAATATTGTAATTTAGACCTAGAATTATGCAGTTATTTTTTTCTTCCTAGTTTAGATCCATAATCACTGTATATAAACAAGCATTGTAATTCTCAATAATTAATACGCAGAGATAAAAACCATAATTTTCTTCTTTTCTTAATCTATAATTTATCATGGTATCAAAGCCGTAAGGTGTTTTCTGAGACCAACAACACTTTTTCAATTGTCATCATTTACCTTAAATTATCTTACCTGCAACTTAAAAAGGCAGATTCAGAAACAGAACCAAACCAACAACAAACCATGAAACAGTTAGAACATATGTTTAAATTGGTTCAGCAAATGAATAAATCAACAGTTGAAATGGCATACGTCTCAAAAAAAAACAGTTGAAATGACATACGCCATGATCAGTCGTGAGATCCCAAGGCGGGGTATCATAACCCACGCTTCCATCATCAGAAAAGATTTCCTCAGAATTTGGTAGTGGGTTTGCGGCGAGACACCGGTCGAAAAATTCCTCATTCCGGTGAGATGGGGTTGATAAGTCTCATCTGAAGTGTAGCTACTATGGAGGGTCACGTCACCAAGGCTCCGGAGTGGTGGGAGGAACATCGGCAACGAAGAGACGCCACCAAGGCTCCGATCAACAGTACCGACGACAAGACTCATGTGGTCACCGGTGCCATCACCACCGAAATGCAGTCACAAGAAACACCAAACCCACTATGAGAAAGATGAACAGAGAAAGACCAAACATGACCAGAAAAGAGAGAATTAGAAAAGAGGGAGATGGAGGAGAGAGAGAAAGGATAGGAAAATGGGGTAAATTTCCTAAATTATCTATTGATACCCAAAATAAATAAATAAATAAATAAATAAATAAATAAAAACTAAACAAATCCCACCTATACCGTGCCTACCCAAATCCCACAAAACCCAAAATAAAGAAAATAAGCCTACCGAAAACCCAACACGTAACTACCAAAAATCCAAAGCCCAACATTTTTTTAAGTACGCCATCCAAACCTAAGTAACAAGCAACCTGTTTTTTCTAAGTTTCAACCCCCACCTAGCCTTGGCCTAGTATGTAAGCCTTTGTCTGAATGGAATTTTGCCTGTGGAGCAACCGATACTATGACATTTCATCCTTGTGATCTTTTATCGTTTGGTCCTATTAATATCTCTCTGTCTATGCACTTAAAAAACTGTCTTCTTGTCCCTAACTTGTTTCATAAATTGCTAATCTGGATACAATCATTGATTTAATTTTTCTAATCTTTTATCGTTTGGTGCTATTTATTTTTTTCTAATCTGGATACAATCATTGATTTAATTTTTCTTTATTTGGATTAAGCATTAGTTTTATCTGTATGTTTGTTTTGATTTTTAATCATTGATTTAATTATATAAATCTGATCATATATTGTTTTATTATGAATCTATTAGAGCTGTTGTTAAATTGGATGGGAAAGATGATGATAATGTTATTATTTGTGCTAGTGGATTAAGTCATCTTAAAAAATCGAGGCTTCTTGGTTTTATTGTTATGGTGATGATATCTTCTTTGAATACTTGAAATTCTTATATATCATAGGGTATGCTTCTTTAAATCTTATTTTACATCTATTTTTCAATTATGTTATTTGTAAGCTATTTTGAAGTGAATTCTAACCGATGTGTCCTACGTATTATTCATTTAAAAATACCTATTTTTCTTTTTTCATTTTCAGGCAAATAATATTTAAAAAATCTTTAAAAGAAACCCCGTGAAAAAATTAACTAATTAGGGACTACGTTAATGTAGTAATAAAAATATAACGTTATAAGTGGTTATTGTCTATGCATCAATTCAATATTTAGTTAATAATAAATGCATATAATTGAGAGTGTAGTCAGTTAAAGTGATTTAGATTTTACTGATTTAACATTAAATCATTCTAATCCATTAAATTATTTGACCCTAATATACTGTTATTTTCATTATTTGCAGATCTTGTGTTGATAACTCTATGGATGGCTTGATTTTGAACTTCTATATTAGTTTTTAATTTATATTTTGTTCAGTAATTTAATTAATTTAATATTGGTCCATCTCACATTACATCGCATGCCACAGTCGCAAAGGTACGTCTTTTTACTTCCACATTATTTTGGTCTATCATTTAAATTCATGCTTGATAATACATGCTCATGGAAGATGTCTAGTTTTAAGTATAACTTGATTAGTTTGTTTGTACATTAACTGTAGAAAATTTATTCCTTGAATTTAAAATAAACATTCAAGAAAATTAAACAATACAAATAAATATACATGATAAACATACCTCTTTAGTTGTTTAAGTGCAAATTGACCC
>JAAKBH010001350.1:0-22585 GCA_019776075.1 Amaranthus palmeri | reverse complement strand
TCAGTTAGAGATTGATGGCAGGCTGATTTCTGGGGTTGAAAACCTCAAGGGGGAGATCTCTAGATACATAGAAGGTAGATTCTCCCAGAGGAAGGTACCGAACTTTGATTTTGAGATGGGAAATCATCCTAGGATATCTCATGAGCAGAATGGGTTTCTTGAAGCTCTTCCGTCAAGGGAAGAAGTCAAAGCTGCGGTGTGGGCATGTGGTATTGATAAGGCCCTAGGATACGATGGCTTTAACTTTCGCTACATCCGTGAAATGTGGGACCTTATACATGATGATGTTTATCGCTATATTCTTGAGTTCTTGGAGAATGGTACCAGTGCACGGGAGATTAATATCACCTGGGTGACTCTTATCCCAAAAGTAGCCAACCCCAGATCCATTGATGAGCTGCGCCCAATTAGCCTGGTTGGGGCCATTTACAAGATCATATCCAAGCTCCTTTCGTTGAGGCTTAAGGAAGTCATCGCTCCCCTTATTGATGAGTCTCAAACTGCCTTCGTCTTGGAGAGGCAGATCTTGGATGGGGTTCTGGTTGCGAATGAAGCTATTGGATGGTTGAGAAAGAAGAAAATCCCTGGTGCATTGCTAAAGCTGGACTTCCAGAAAGCCTATGATTCTGTGCGATGGTCTTTTCTTGAGACAACTATGGTTAAATTAGGCTTTGGGGCTACATGGATCAGATGGATTATGAAGTGTGTCAGTTCTGCATCTCTCTCAGTTCTTCTTAACGGTTCTCCACTGAAACCAGTAAAAATGGAAAAGGGCCTGCGCCAAGGAGATCCCCTATCGCCCTATCTATTTATTCTGGTCAGTGAAGTGTTGGTGAGCCTTTTCAGACGTGCGGAGGAACTGCAGCTCATTAAGGGTGTTGAGATTGGTAGGGACAAAGTCAAATTGAAGCATCTTCAATTTGCGGATGACACACTAATATTTGTTCCAAGAGATAACAGGGTGGTTACTAAACTATCTTCGAATACTGGATGTTTTTGCTATAATGTCGGGGCTGTATCTGAACTATGACAAATCCAGTATCATTTCTTGGTGTAGTAGAGATGCGGACTGGGATAGAGCTGTTGCTGATGAGGTAGGGATGCCGTCATGACGCATGCCCTGTAACATATTTGGGGCTTCCACTTGGTGCAAATATGAATAAATGTGAGTCTTGGAACCGGTGCTCTCGAAGATAGAACACAAATTAGCATCATGGAAGGCCAAGATACTTTCTCGGGCAGGGAGACTAACTCTGATCAAGAGCGTCCTCAACAGCCTCCCAATTTACTATATGAGCATGTTCCGTATGCCCAAGGCAGTGGCCAATCAGATTGTTAAAATGCAACGGAAGCTCTTTTGGGGAGCAAAGGCAAATGAGCATCTCACTATCCCGTCGATCAATTGGGCAACTATTGAGCTACCAAAACAGTTGGGTGGCCTAGGTGTGGGTAATATCCTACATAAGAATCTGGTTATGCTCTTCAAATGGTGGTGGAGATTCTCAGGGGCTGATAATATGTTGTGGAAACGTATCCTGATTTCAATCCACAACATTAAAGGCTTAAAAGCCTCGTCAGACTCCTTATGTCATATGCAAAATGGAACTTGGGCCCACTTGCTCTCTGATGAGCCAGATACAAAGCGTCTTCGAGATATTGTGGAAGAAGGTATGCATACTGTGGTGGGTAATGGCCACACGACGCAGTTTTGGCATGATAAGTGGTTTCCAACTGGTCCCCTAAAGCATCTCTTTCCCCACTTGTTTAGGGTGTCCGTCCAAAGAGATTTGATGATTGAGCATATGGGGGTTTGGAGGGATAATCAGTGGGTGTGGCAGTTACTCTGGCGAAGGAGGCTCTATGATTGGGAGATTGTTGAACTTGAGCGTCTGAATCTCCTACTTGAGCAGCATAGTCCGATTTATAATAAAGATGATATGGTGGGCTGGAATGGTGTCGAGTGCCAACGATATCCTACTAAGGCTATTATTGAGAAGTTCCTTGATGCAGCTGCCCCTGTTCTCCCAAAGGAGATATCGTCTTACTTGTGGAGCATCAAGGTTCCCCCTAGAGTTCACCTTACCCTATGGATGGCTAGTCTCGAGAGGTTGAGAACTGGGGATTTTTTTGTGGAGAAACAGTTGCTTGATCCTATGCACGCACAGTGCCCTTTTGGCTATGGGGAGGTGGAAACTAACTCTCATGTTCTCTTCACGTGCTCGTTCTCGTGGGGTTTATGGATGGCAATCCTTAAATGGTGGGGTATATCAGGTCCTCTTCCAAATAGGTGCATCCCTTTCTTGTTCTCTTGGAAGAGGTTAGCACCAAGGCGTCGAGGGGGTAAAGTATGGCATCTTATTCTAGGATGTGTGCTCTGGTCTATCTGGTTTGAGCGCAATCGGATTAAATTTGAGGGTAGATCTCCTGACCTAGCACTGTCAGTCCACTCGTTGAAGACTCGGATCTGTACTTGGGCAAAGGAGCTGCTGGATTTAGATATCGCTCCATACTCTGCTAGGGCTGATGTGATGATGTATCCATAGTTTTTTGTATTAGGTGTTTTTCGTTTGTTTTGCTCCTTTGTATCCTAGTACATGGTTAGCTTTTGGGGTGTTGGGGCCCTGGGTGTATGGGGTATCAGGTGATATTCTTTTTCTGGTTTTGACTTTTGCATAGCCCACCCCTATGCTCTGTTCTGGGTGGCCTGGTTCTAGTCCCCTATCTCCAATGGCTTTTTCCCCTCGCGGGGTTTTTTATGCCGGCGGTTTTTGGGTTCTCTAGTCCCAGTGTGGAGGTATTTTCAGATAAATAATAATTCCAAATTCTCAAAAAAAAAAATGTTAGTGCCAATTTAAAAATGCTTTAAAACCGTTAAAAACGCAACTTAACACTTAATTTTGAGCATATGACAATTATTTTCGATTCTAACAACTTTAACACAATTATATATACCAAATAGTGTTGTGTGCCAAGTTTCATGCATAACAAACAAGGTTTAAGCTACTTTACGCTCGAAAATGCCAAAATTCATTCAAAACCATTAAAAAACGCAACTTGACCCTTAATTTCAAGCATATGACAATTATTTTCGATTCTAACAACTTCAACACAATTATATACACCAAATAGTGTTGTTTGCCAAGTTTCATGCATAACAAACAAGGTTTAAGCTACTTTACGCTCGAAAATGCCAAAATTCATTCAAAACCGTTAAAAAACGCAACTTGACCCTTAATTTCAAGCATATGACAATTATTTTCAATTCTAACAACTTCAACACATTTATATACACCAAATAGTGTTGTGTGCCAAATTTCATGCATAACCAACAAGGTTTAAGCTACTTTACGCCCGAAAATGCCAAAATTCATTCAAAATCGTTAAAAAACGCAACTTGACCCTTATAATCCTTTGTCTTACCCGGAATGTTCATGAGAGTCCCGAGTATGGCATCGCATACATTTTTCTCTATATGCATAACGTCAAGACAATGCCTAACCTGTAGATCTCTCCAATATGGAAGCGTCTAAAAGATTGATTCTTATTTCCACAGTCGATCTTCACCCCCTTGCACTTGCCCTGTTTTACCAAATACAGTTACAACCCCCTTAACTTGTTCGTAAACCTCATAACCAGACAACGGTCGACGAGCTACACGGTCCTCAACCTCCCCGTTGAACATCTTCTTCTTACGGTATTGGTGATCTCGTGGGAGGAACTTTCGATGATTCATGAATACATGTTTGCACTTAGGAATCCACGTGGATTCCATGTCATCGATACATATTGGGCACGCTTTCTTCCCTTTGTTCTTATACCCTGATAAGTTTCCATAAGTCGGAAAATCGTTAACGGTGCATAAAAGCATTGCACGCAAGGTGAACTCCTCATTAGCATATGCATCAAACACGGAAACTCCTTCATCCCACATCTTTCTCAAATCCTCAACAAGAGGTGCAAGATATACATCTATGTCGTTACCAGGTTGCTTAGGACCCGAGATAAGAAGTGAAAGCATAATGTACTTACACTTCATACACAACCAAAGTGGCAAATTATAAATCACTAAAAGTACCGGCCAAGTACTATGTTGAGAACTAAGATTGCCAAATGGGTTCATTCCATCCGTGCACAGTCCGAGCCTTAAATTACGAACTTCATCCCCAAAAGTCTTGTGCAACCTATCAATACTCTTCCACTCGGAGAATCGGATGGATGTGTGAGCAAGTGATCTTTCTTCACCCTATTTGCATGCCACCTCAAATTTAACGCATCTTTCTTTATAGAAAACAAGCGCTTGAATCTTGGTATTATTGGAAGATACCACAATACCTTAGCCGGGGGCCCTTTAGCATCTCGAGCCCCTTTACGCTTGTAACGCGATAACCCACACCTAGGACACTCTTCTAAGTTCTCGTTTTCATTCCGATACAATACACAATCATTCGGACACGCATGAATCTTCTGGTACTCTAACCCGAAAGGACACATTAGCTTTTTGGCATAGTATGTCGACTTTGGAAGTTCATTTCCCTCGGGAAGCATCTCACCTAACGCTTCTAATAACATTGTGAAACTAGTGTCACTCCAATTGAACTTTGACTTAATGTTGAAAATTGTCAAAACTGCTGTAAGTTTGGTGAACTTTGTACATCCAGGATACAAAGGCTTTTGAGAAGCCTCTGTCAACAAGTCAAATACACGAGGACGTTTTCCTAACTCATCCTCGACTCCCTCCATCATCTCATCAACACGATCCACATCCTCATCAACATTCTCTTCATCCACTACATCCTCATTAACATCGACCACATTATTGACATCCTCAACAACACTATTTTCCTTGTAAACTCCCTCCTCACCATGCCAAACCCAAACATGATATTGAGGCCTAAACCCACGTCGAAGTATGTGCTCCCTAAGGATATAAACACTATCTACCTTTGATACATTGCCACAATTGACACATGGGCAATAAAAACCAACTCCCCCCGTCCTAATTTGATGTTCAAACCGCAACACTACAAAATTCTAATACGCCATCAATAAATTCCGACGATTCAATGCTTCCATACATCCAAGAACGATCTTTTGTCATCCTAAGTGTGATTATTTAATTCAAAACAAAATTAATACACAACTTTTTAACATATATACTTATTTGTACCAAACACATTAAGCCCTAATAATTAAAATTCATCAATTTATCCACAAAAATACATATATACTAAACATATTCTAATTCTATATTTCATACATCAAACTTCATCAATTCATCTATTCATCAATTCATCAATTCATGTATAACCAAACTTCATCAATTCTATATTTCATAAAAATAAATCATTTAACCATAAAAATACATATATATATATATATATATATATATATATATATATATATATATATATATATATATATATATATATATATATATATATATATATATATATATATATATATATATATATATATGTGTGTGTGTGTGTGTGTATATATATATATATATATATATATATATATATATATATATATATGTGTGTGTGTGTGTGTGTGTGTGTGTGTGTGTGTGTGTGTGTGTGTGTGTGTGTGTGTGTGTGTGTGTGTGTGTGTGTGTGTGTGTGTGTGTGTGTGTGTGTGTGTGTGTGTGTGTGTGTGTGTGTGTGTGTGTGTGTGTGTGTGTGTGTATATATATATATATATATATATATATATATATATATATATATATATATATATATATATATATATATATATGTACAATATAATAACAAAACACATTTTAACAATATACATAAATAATTAAGCCCTAATACACGATGAACTTGAAAACTTAAAATCAAAATAATACCTTGAGATTTTGTGGGTTTAGATGAGTGTAACCTCTACAGTGTAAAACATAAACAAAGTTAGTACAAAAACAAAATACATAAATAATAAACTAAGCCCTAAAACACAATGAGCTTTTTCGAATGAATATGGGTTAACAAGAATATGGCTTAAAGCTTTTTCGAATGAATATGGGTTAACAAGAATATGGCTTAAAGCTTTAACATCAAAATTAACAATTTTAACATATTAAAATTTCGAATGAATTCAAAAAATAAAAATTGTAGGAATACCTTGAAGAACAGTAGATGTACGTTGAACAAGAAGAAGAACAGTAGGCTTAGGTTTTTGAAGATGACAACAAAGATTTTTGAATTCGTGGGTTGAAGAACAGACAGATGAAGATAATTCGTGGGTTGAAGAACAGACAGATGAAGATAATTCGTGGGTTGAAGAACAGGCGCATTTTTGAAGGTTTTGAAGATGACAGCAAAGATTTTCGTGGGTTTCGTTTGAAGAAGAAGAAGAGGAAAAGGCTCAAGAATTTCGAATAGGCGCCAATGAAGCAAAAAAAACAGTAGGTTAATTAGAAAAAAGAGACGTTGAAGTTGCTTTGGGGCTGCGGACATTTAACAAAACCGCAGCCCTTTATTATTTTTTTTTTGTTCTAATTTCTGAAAAATGTTGATGAACTTTGGGGCTGCGGACATTTAACAAAACCGCAGCCCTTTACTATTTTTTTTTGTTCTAATTTCTGAAAAATGTTGAAGAACTTTGGGGCTGCGGACATTTAACAAAACCGCAGCCCTTTACTATTTTTTTTTTTGTTCTAATTTCTGAAAAATGTTGAAGAACTTTGGGGCTGCGGACATTTAACAAAACTGCAGCCCTTAATAATTTTTTTTTACCACATTTTTTTAACTCATATTGGCTGCGTGTGCCTAGAAACCGCAGCCAATAAGTAGCAGCCAATAGCGTTTTTTCCACTAGTGCATGTGGAATTTCCCTATTATTTATTAAATAATCAATTTTATGAATTATTTAACTAGTACAACTATATTATCCATACCCAACTTTAGTAATTAGTACCCATACACACCTTTACTTTATTACTCGAAAAATTGAAATGAATTAGCAAAAAAATAAAAAAATTCAAAAAATAGAAATTTTTTGAAACTTTTTCCCAACATAATTAGTTTTGCTCCTGAGATGAGATTTGGTACCTGTTTGCTGTTAATAACAGTGAACAAACGCAAATGGTTCAAAAAAGACAACGGGGGTGTTCGCTGTTACTAACAGCGAACAACCACTTGAGTCAAAAAAAATAGTGTTGATGTTTGTTCGCTGTTAATAACAGCGAACTGACTCTTTGACTGCTTTTGAATTTAAGTCCCTGTTCGCTGTTAATAAAAGCGAACATATCCAAACCTAAGGTCAGGAGCAAAACTGCTTATCTTGGGAAAAAGTTTCAATATGTTTCTATTTTTTGAATAATTTTTATTTTTTTTCTTATTCATTTCAATTTTTCTTATTACTCTTGTACTAGCCCAAGGGTTTGCTTCTTTTAGACTTTTAAGTTTCTAATTTTAGCGTCTACATTCAATATTTTTTTTTAATCCTCAAAGCACTCAAGCATTCAACTATAAAGTTCAAACAAGTAGTACCGTCTATAATCGATATTCATATAATTTACATATTTAGAGACTTTATATATTATTAGAGTATTTTAGAAAAAGTATTGTATATTAATTGTTATTAAAACTTAACTTTATAATATGATTAGTATCTTTATTTTTATATAAGAAATACCCGCCTACCCGCAGGTCCTGTCCACTTTAAAAATGGGGCGGGTAGCGACAAAATAATATGCCCGCAAGTACGAGCGGACTTTTGAATATTTGAGCCCGCTGGTAGAATTTTTAGGTACTTAAGAGTACCAATTTCAACTTAAACTAAACCTTAAATAGATCAGTACAAATAAAAAATTTTAATTTTAACCTAAAAGTGATCGATTTTGGAATTAAACTTATCAATTTCTACTTACATGTTTATAATCTTTAATGAATTAATAATTTTAATATCTTAAAATTCAACATCAAAGTGATCAATTCAGACCCTAAAGTGATCAGTTATATATAAAAAGTCATTAATTAAATAATCAATTATAATTTAAAAACCTTAAAAGTATCAATTATGACCATAAATAGATTAATACTGACCGTGTGTTAATTGTTATAAAAAAAATTAGGCTACTTGGTCTATTGCATAAATATAATTTATAGTTTAAAAATGATACAGTATAATACAGTATTCACTTATGCATAAATATGTATACAAAATAATTATATCAATACCTTTAGATAATTCTATTTTTTTCTTAATTTATAGTTTAAAAATGATTATTAGAAGTTTTTGCTTTATATTCATAAATCTCTCGATGGACACGATGGTTATTTCTTTGATATATTTAGGAGTTTTTGAAGACAAAAAGAGATCTACCATGTAGAGTACAAATAAATTTAAGCTTCTTCAAGGTATATGTGTGATTATGTTTTGTTTGAGTCAATTAAGGTCTAAAAGTTTGCATATTTGAGGCTTTTAATTTTGATTTTTCAAAACCCATGATTTACATTGTAAATGTTATGATTTAAGATTTTTTGGGTTCTAAAATTGATAAAGGTATGTGAATTTGAGACTTTATGATAAAACAGCAATTTGAATTTTGTATTTTTGGCTTTAAATTTGGAGAATATATAATAGGGATTTTTATATGGGTTTAATAAAAAGGTTTTGAATTTTATTTTCTGTTTGATTGCTTTTGAAATTATTCAGTGTAATTAAAAATGCTTACATTGGAAGTTTCAATTAAAATAACTTATCTTTCGATAGGGTAAATTTTGGTTAAGATTTTTTTTTTCTTGCATATAAGTATATCCAGCATATACAGTGAATATAAATAGTTAGTATTTCTTTGACAAAAACAAGGAGTTATATAGACAACTGTAAAAAGTGTGTTCTACCCTACAGCCGAACTATATCTTTAACTTTATTGTCAATGCTCATAATCGATGGGTAAAAGAAGCAAAAATTCGATAATTTAAGTTGCTAACAAGAAAAATATGATTCGTGACGCTACCCTCATTTATTGTTTGGCTAACCACATCAAAATAAATTTTCCATCCTTCATGATTTCTCATTTAGCTGACTGTATCAAAAAGAATACAATGATAGGTTATGGAGGGTTGTTATATATATTTTTAAGAAGTTTGGGGTACCTCTGGATGGACTGGAATTTCCAATGAGCGCTAGTAACAAAATCGGTGCGAAGTGTCTTACCAACTTGCACCTTCAATTAAATGAGAAGGGGATTCTAGAGGATGCCATAGAGGAGGTGGAGGAAGTGAGTTCTGATGATGAACAAGAAAGAAAAGATAAAAAGGAAGAAGAAAAAGTCGAGGGAGAAAAAGAAGTGGAAGAAGAGGAGAGGAAAGAAGAAAAGAAAGAGGATCATGAAGCTGTTCCCTCTGCCAATACTGATAAGGCAGAGGTGAATGATGAGGACGACGACAAAGTTCATACTGAGGGGGAAGTTTCAAAGGAAGATGACAAGGGCACGAACTTGAGGAAGAAGCTTCCAGTGATAGTTCAGAAGAGGAAGAGGTGGCAAAGCCACATCGTGAGGAGCCTGTGCTGACTCCTAGAAAAAGTCGTAGGCTGGCCTCAAAACGACGTGCTAGTTTGGATGACAATGCTACCTCTAAGCCTTCAAACAAGCTAATCAATATCCCTGCCTCACCTAAATCAGTATCATCACCACCATCACCCATTCCCACAATACCTCCTCACTTCATCTCACCAGTATCACCTCCACACACAACCACTGGTTTTGATGCTGATCCCTCTGTTCCTCCTGCTGCCCTAGATCTTATACTCTCCAAAGTCATTGACTTTCAGTCTCAACTCTGTGCCTTTCAAAGTGAAATTCGTGTCTTACTCGCATCCATTACTGATCAGTTGTCCCAGATGGAGTCCCGTCTTGGTGCCAAGCTTGACACAGTTGAAGTGTAGACAGAGTTCGTTGACGAGGAGACTGCCACTTGATCCCTTCTTCTGATCAATTTATTATGTTTTTAAATTTGAATGGCTTCACCATATGTCTTTTGTTGGAACAATTTAACAATTTCTTTTTGTACCAGCTGGGGTACTCTTTTGTTGTAATTTTCTTTTGTTGGAATACTTATGCTGCTACTTCTAGATTCTGCTAATTATCCTTCAATGGTCTATGATGTTTTGCATTGCCTTTCTTGATTATGTTTTGGTACTTACTTTGTGGTTTGTTTCTTACTTTCTTAATTTTTCTAACGCTTGCCTTAGCGTTGTGGTTTGATAAAAACCCCTACTTTTTGATTGATGTCAAAAGGGGGAAGAAAGGCAACAAACTTAAGGTGACTCTTGTGAATGCTTATGCTTAAACTCTCTTAGTCTTTGTTTTGTTCCAAATTACAGTGGCTGTATAACATGTTTTGGTTTAGGAACATGTTTTGGTTTATTGCTTAAATAGTTGGCATTGCTTACTTAATTGCTTCAAGTTATTAATTTGATAAAGGTACTGTTTTTAATTATATGAATATTTGGTATATGCTTATCACTATGATTATCACTTATGTTTCGCTTAAAGATTCTTACAACTTCATACTATTGGAGTTGCTTAAATTATTGTATTTAATTTTTAATTTTATTGTTATACCTAATTTTGAAAACTTAAGTCATGTTTAACCACATGATTTTCGATAAGTTTCAAAAACTAATATATTATAGTAATGTGTGCTAATAGGTATTTAGTAAATTATTTGTAATGATGTGATTTACTAAATGTGTTTGGACTTGTGTTGATCTCTAGCATGTTCAAGTTATTTGTTTTACTCTATGTTTTTAATTGAGTTTGTTTATAAAGTTTGTCATCATCAAAAAGGGAGAATTTGTTGGCCCATTTGAGTTTTGATGATGACTTAACCATTATAAACAAACAAAGTATTTTAGAGATTGTTTTTTCTAGGTCAAATATCTGATTGTTATAATCGTCGATGGTACCTAAGAAGGTTGTGAAAAGAGCATTGTATGTCGAAGTCAAAGTCAAAGTCAAATTTAGAAAGTCAATCTTGCAAGGTCAAATAGTCAAGGTACATATTCCAGATCCAAGATTGATAAAACTGAAGTCAGACCAGATTGAGACAACACAGTGTTCCTGACACAACGGGTCAGAGAACTGAGTCAACGAAGTGTAGGGAAATAAATTTTATTTTTATTTTTCTTTTTAGTTGGCTTGTACGGAAGAAAAGATGACTTGCACAAAGGTTTTAATTGCTAAAAATAACCACCTATTTTAAAGGAACTAAAATATTTTAAAACTTATTAAATTTCCTTTAAAATAGGGTTTTCTAAAAATAGATTAAAACTTTCCTAAAATTAGCGTAACGTTTTGAAAAAAAAAACTTCCTAAAACCGTGTCCCACTAAATCATTATCCCACATCCTTAGATCATGGGATTGAGGCTAAATTCTAGATCTCATGGGTATATAAAAAGAGGTTTATAACCGGCACACAAGAGAAATCGACACACATTGAGTCGAGTGCCCTATTTCAAGATTCAAGGACATCTAATCAAGAAAAGGAAAAAGATAAGTTGTTTTCATTTGCCAATTAAATTTTCATTGTGCAATTCATTGTTTTCATCCAATTTAGAGAAATTCTTTGTACGGGTTTTTATGAGTGTGTAAACATAGACTTTGGGAAGTGTAAGGGGGAACATAGAGAAGTTTATGTAAAAGAGAAAAAAAGAAACGAGAAGGAGAAACGAGAAGGAGAAGAGAAGATTAGGCCTTTCTTAGGTCAAAAATACTCTTTAAGGCAAAACAACAATTCACCCCCCTCTTGTTGCGTTCATTATCTCTAAGTGTTTCTACAAAACCCATGATAGATAATGGAAGACCTTATGAAGCCCCATTCAATAATGTTGTAGGCCTTTCTTAGGTCAAGCTTGCTTTAGAGCAAAAAAGCTCTTTCTACCCTTCTTGACACGCATGGAATGGAGGATTTCAGATGCAACAAGGAAGTTAATCTCAAGTCCCCCTTCCTAGTAAGAAGCTGTTTTGGAAGGAAGAAATAATGGAATTGAGGAAAAGACGATACCTAGAGACTAAGATTTTGAAGACCATCTTATAATTGGAGTTACACAGGTTAATTTGGAAATAAAGAAGCCAGCCTCATATTTTGAAAATTAGCCTTGAAAAACCGAAAATAAAGCAAGCATCAGGCCCAAGATAATAAGCTCGGTAACTTAAAGCCCAACAGTTCCTTTGCAAATAATGTTGACTAAGATAATTAAAATAGGTGGTCTTGGACTAAATAAAAGAATTTTCAAAATACAATTTAACAAAAAAAAAAAAATACTTTGAATTCAAGTTTAATAAGAGAAATAGTCCTACTAGTACAATTTAACAAAATTTTCTAGCTTTTTTATTAAGTGTATTTTGTTTTCTCTTGATCTGATTTGTCATATTTTGATTGATTAATCTAAATAAAAATACAAATTAGTTTTTCAAAATCGAAAATTACAATTCCTTCAGGTTCAGAATCATGTCGGAGTGTCGAAGTTTTAATAAGGTCCATCTCCGGTCCGTCTCTAACTCGGACTCAGATCATAAAGTCGGAGTCAAACAACTTTTTCCTTGGACTCGAATCAGATTATATTCTTCGAATCGAGTCGGATTAGGGTCGGATTCAGACTGAATTGCCATCTGCACGTATAATGGTTATATTTCAGCTGAATAGAATAAGTTGAAAATTAATGATAATATTACGTTTTAATTTAGTATTTAATGCTTAAAGTTTTGTATTTAGCACCTCATTTAAATTCATTTACATTTTAGAATTATTCTAATATCACTATTCTCAAACATAAGATTAAGGTGATATTTGTTCTTACACACATGAAGCATGTAATATTTTTTATTTCCATGATCTTAATAATTAATGCCGATAATAATAACTCCAAAGGAAAAATGTTTTGTAATAATTAATGAAAAATAACGAATCTTTGCATTAATATTTCATGGGCATTCTTTAGCTATATAAAGACCTATCTATTAGCATCTTATTTTTATATTTCAATTTAATTTAACAACTTGTATATTTAGATAATTTCTTGCTGAAGACCTTGTTAGATTACATAATGTCAAGAAATTCGGCCTTTGTTTCTCTTCTTCTAGTATTAATTTTTACCTCATTGCTCTTTGGTGAGTATCTTCTTGTATTTCTTACATTTTTTTTGTTTTATTTTTATAGATTTTATGTGAAAAATACAAATAATAAGGCAAGAGTATAGCTAGAATAATAATACATGAGCCTATACTCCTTCCGTTACTATTTAATGTTTTCATTAACTGTTGTTGATCTACGTATTGTCACTACAACATAATTTGCTTTTAGTGGGATATATTAGCGACATTTAATTTAAATGTCGCTATTTCAAATTTGTTATAGTGTATATGAAGGATTTATTGACATGTATTAGACCCTTTAGTATCATATTAAAAAATCACACTAAAGCTTTTAGCGACATAGGATATAGTGACATTTCTCACAAACGCCACTATAAACTATAGTGACAATTATATATGCCACTAAAGACCAAATTAAGTGTAGCTAAATGACAGCTTTGTGGTAGAACTTAAAATAAAAATCAATAATTATAACACTAAATATATAAATTAGTGACATTTTTTTAAGGCCATTAAATCCAATGTCGCAAAAGGCTAAATTTATTGTAGTGTGTTTCCTTAAAAAAATTCTATTATATCGCAAAATTTGATCATAATTACGTTCATTCTCATTTTAATATTTTATTAATGCTTATGGTTTTCATATATTTTCCTTTAACTTTATTTTAAAATTTTTATGACTGAGGTGTCAAACATTTCCCACTTGCTTTATTAAAATATTATTTAATAATCGTAGTACCATATTTTTACAATAACTTTATCTTAATATTTTTTAATACTTATGGTCCTCATTTTTTTTTCAGTAAAATATTATTATATACAAGCATTCTTTTGAGAGACCGTCTTTTGTAAAGACCACTCTCAAAAGCACAGTCCAAATTTATATTTAGAGTTGTAACAATATATATTTAGAATTAGATTGGGCTTTTAAAAGCCGTCTTTATAAAAAACGGTCTCAAATAAGAATTTGTGTATTATATAATAACGTAAGAGTCTTATGTCACTTATATAAAAAAAGCTTTATTTATTTAGTGATTTTATTTTGTGATTTTCATAAACATTAATTACGAGAATAACTTAAAGAGTATGTTATACTAAAACTATTACAGTAAGTCTCATGGGAGACGGTCTATTCTATAGACGGAATCCATGAAGCCCAACCCAAAATATAACATAGTATATTTGGGGTTATAATAAATTATTTGGGGTTATAATAACTTATATTTGGGGTTATAGAATAGTATATTCGAGGTCATAATACCTTACATTTAGGATTATAACATAATATAATTGATATTATAATAAAAAAAATCAGTTAAGGGAAATGACTGGCCCAATTTTGTGGTGGTCTATCCTATAGACCGTCTCTTGTGAGATTTTGTGAAACTATTAGTATTGACATACTAAACAAGCTGAATTCACAAAATTTAATCTTGGGTATAGCCTTTTCCTCAATGTGAAATATTTAATGACGCCAAAATAAGTTATATACTCTATTAAAATTTATATGTATTTTTTATAATAAGTTCCTAACATAATTATATTTGATAAAACAGGAAATAGCATTAGTAGCAGAGTGGTTCCAGAAATGAAGAATGAAAGCAAAAGATGTCTTCCTCTTGACCCAAAGTGGCATTGTGGTGATGGCAGTGATTGTTATGCACTTTGCTTCCATTACCACCCTGGCTTTGGAGCTGAATCTGGTATTTGCATTGATGGCAAATGTTGTTGTGGATACTAATATATATACTTATTAAGAATTATAAAACTTGTTACTTTTATTTTGACTACTTGTTCCAAATAATAAAGTTGTTAAATTGAGTAAATATATTCCTTACAATTTAGGATATTTTGTACTCCTATTTTTTGGCCCTCCTTTAAGTACACGGCCAATTTGGCCTTATATAGGAAAATGCAAGCACACATGAGGTGGCAAAGAAGCCACATAGGGCATCCACACACACGACACGTATCAAACACGTGTCACTTCGCGTGCGAGCCACATGGCGCCTCGTATGCAAGCCACGTGGCTTCTCTCTCCCGTGTTACAATTTTATCCACTTTATCGTTTACATATCTTTAAAATGTGTGATCTCATGAGCGTATTATTTTTAGTTCAAAAACCAGTGGGCTTATATTTTATTGCCAAATAGCTTTGAGAAATAAATGATAAAATGTGTAACAACCCTAAATTATAAAGACAAAGACTAATTTAAATTAAGGAATAATCAAGTAGAAGCTTAATTTTGCATAGGGGAGGTTCTGAGCATGTTCAACATGTTGGATTACAAAGGGCCTTGAAACTGGAGGGCCGGGGTCATTATTAAATTATATAGAATATGTTAAGTTTTTATCAATATAAATTTTAAAAAAATATAAATTTTAATTTTCAAAAAAAAATATAAATTTTAAAAAAATATCATAATTTTTTAAATGGCGCAAGACCTTCATAACTTTTTAATTTTTTTTCTCTGCCTCTTATTTTGGCAACACAATTATAGGGTTTAATAAAGAAAACCAACGTTGAAGTAAAAACTCTGACTAAACAATCAAAGGAGTTCGAAATAAGGAAAATTACAGCCATATTAAAAAAGTCTCAAATGTTCAAAATCACAACTTCAATAAATAAAAATTCCTCTAATGATAAGCATTCTTTAACAATAAAGGTATCGTAGGTTCAATCCTAACTCCTCCTCTAGCACCCTCCGAGGTAGCATGGGTATTTACTCTAAAAACAAACCATTGAAAAACACATAAAAGAATAGTATCAACAAAAGCCAAGTATAATACATCAATGTCCGTCAAACAAGTTTAAAGATTTTGTTTGAGATGAATTCACTTTTTAAATCATAAGCCTTTTAAGGCATTTTTTTTTATTTTTTTTTGAAATAAAATGCCTCAAAGGCCATATGATTTTAAAAAGTGAATTTATCTCTAGCAAAATATTTAGAACTTGTTTGACGTACACTAGTGTATTATACTTTAAATTTATTTAGAAAAATTAATTCTCATGCAATTAATTATAGTCCTATCAATTTAATAGTTTTTGTAAAACTCTAAGAAGTCGTCATTTGTTATTTTTCAGTTCTTTTATAGTATTTATTTTTTGGCAAAGTAAGTATTATAAAATGCTAGAGAAAAATAACTGAGGCGTACAATCGGTCCAGGAGACTGAGAAACAAACCCAAACATAGCTTCTAAGGGACAGGTCCCTCGTCATTCGCTAGTAAGGGAGAGCTGCTCCAAAAAACAACAAGGACGATAAAATCCAAGTATCTATGATGCTAAGACATGTGATAGCATTTACAGATGGCTTTGGCCCAGATAGACTATGCAAAAACAGGATATATGTTCCATATAGATCAATTACAAAGGAAACAACGATATTAACCAAGAAAACAGCATCTTTGTTGCTTGATGCTCCATTCCGCCATAGTTGCTTAAGGATGCTGCCATACCAGCAGTATTAGTCCATCACATTCCAGCATAATCAACAAGGACGATAAAATCATTTTATAGTATTTATTATTATTATTATTATTATTATTATTATTATTATTATTATTATTATTATTATTATTATTATTATTATTATTATTATTATTATTATTAATATTATTATTACTATTATTATTATTATTATTATTATTATTATTATTATTATTATTATTATTATTATTATTATTATTATTATTATTATTATTATTATTATTATTATTATTATGTTTATGTTTATTATTATGTTGATGTAATACCCTAGAATTTACGACCCTCTATATGAAACCAAAACTGATCAAAGGAGACTGAGGAAATTTAGGTTTTACATTAAAAGTAACTGTAACACCCCACGATAATTCGACGTCTGTAAGATAATTTAAATTATTTTTGAAAATGATTTTTATTATATTAGTTATCAAATATTTGTATTGGTTATAGTATAATGAATTTTAATAAAAAATTATGTATATTTTATTTAAAAGGTCATTTGTTATTATTTAAATAAAGTCAAGTATGGTTAGGGATAATCTTTGTTGGTCTTGTAAATAAAATATCCAAGTAAAATATGATTAAAGATTTAGTTTTCTCCCTCATTTATCTCCCTCACTAACAAAAATAAACTAAATACTCACATTTCCCACTCCTTCAAAAATTTCTGATTTCATTAACTCCCTTTTGTTGTCTTCTTCCTTAACATCCCTCTCACAATAATTTCTCGGTTATGTTTTTTAATTTAGGGAAATTCCACATGGTAGCATTTAGTTTTCATGAAATGTCAGTGGTAGCACTTTTGTTAGATTTTTCCATGTGGTAGCATCCAGTTTATGCACTATCTAATTTTCGTAGCATTTTCCGTTAATTCTTGTTGAATTGTATTTTTTATAGAGACAAATTGTATTTAATTCATCATTTTGTAAAATTTTTTTTCACATATATTAACGTTTAATTCACTGATTAATTTTTTCTCTCAAACGTTTAATTCACTATATTAACATTTAATTCACTGATTAATTTTTCAACGCCCTTAATTGTTGTAACAATTTTATTTTCATTCAAATTATTGGTATTATAATGTTCAAAAGGTGCATACAAATACTAATAAATAATTTAAATACGCATTTTATAAGCTGAAAAGGTGCATTTCATTAGTTCAAAAGGTGCATGTCAAGTACTAATATATATATCTACTTAATGTTACAACTTACAACATTTAAGGGCATTGATAAATTAATCGGTGAATGTTAAAATGGTGAATTCAACATTTGAGAGCAATAATTGGAAGTTATCATGTGAAAAAATCTTACAAAATGATGGATTAAACTGAAAACATGAATTTAATGGAAAATGTTACGGCAGTTAGATAGTGCTTAATCTAGATGCTACTATATATGTGCAAAAATTTTACAAAAGTGCTACCATTGGCGTTTCATGAAAAATGGATGCTACCCTGTGGAATTTTCTATTAATTTAATTTTTCAAAAATTATTTGTTGGTTATGTTTTTTAAATAATTAATTTATTTAAGATTCTTATTTAGATATAAAGAATTAATGTAATGATATTTACTTACCGAATTTAACTTTAAATTTATTTAGGAAAATATATTCCCATGAAATCAATTGTAGTCCTATCAAATTTACATTTGGCTAAACTCTAAAAAGTCGCCATGTATTATTTTTTAGTTTTTTTTATTAGCATTTGTGATGATTTATGATTATGATTTGTGATGTGATTTTTGGTATTGATTACAATTATGGTTATGATTCTTGTATTTGTATTTATGATATGATATGATTGATGATTTATGATTATAATGATAATCTAATTTAGTTTAATATATATTTCAAAATTAATTCCTTAGTTAGGATATATATTTTCTAAATAATTAATTTATCTAAGATTATTATTTAGATATTTTTTAAAAAATTAATTAATGTAATAATATTTACTTATCGAATTTCATTTTAAATTTTTTAAGAAAATATTTCCCGCACAATCAATTATAGTCCTACCAATTTAATACATTTGAAAAGATTATAAGAAGTCTCCTGTCTTATTTTCCCTTTTTTTCATTAGTTTTTATGAATTATGATTATGATTTATGATTGTTTTTATAAACATAAACTAATGAAAGAGGTGATGCTTCAGTGCAGGAATGCTCGGAGGTAGCTAATATTATTAGCAAATACGAAAGAGTGTCCGGTCAGCAAGTGACTTATGATAAGACCGAACTCTCATTTAGCAAAGGAGTGCATCCTCAGCTTAGGAAAAATATTGTGGAGGAGTTAGGGGTAAAGGAAGTTGATCGACATGTGAAGTATTTGGGGCTCCCCACTGTGATTGGTAGATCAAAAAAGGAGATTTTGCTTGCCTTAGAGATCGAGTGTGGAAGAAGATTCATGGATGGAAAGAAAATTTTTTTATCGAAGGCGGGTAAAGAAGTGCTCATCAAATCTGTAATCCAAGCCATTCCTATTTATATGATGAGCATTTTCCGGTTACCTAGTGGCTTAATAGATGAAATTCATGGTCTTTTTGCTAAATTTTGGTGGGGTTTGAGTAATGAGCAAAGAAAGATCCAAAGGCATAGTTGGGACCATTTGTGCCTTCCGAAGAGCCAGGGCGGTATCGGTTTTCGCGATTTAAAATGTTTCAATGCGGCTCTACTTACGAAAAAGACATGGAGATTTTTGATGGGTACTTATCCCTTGCTGTTGGAGGTGCTTAAGGCTCGATATTTTAAAAATCCATCCGTCTTGGAGTCAGCTAGAGGATACGATCCGAGTTTCTCATGGCGGAGTATTTGGGGTGCAAAGTCGCTCCTCTTGGAGGGTTTACGTTGGCGCATTGGCAACGGTATTAATGTGCGGGTTTGGCATGATAATTTAGTACCTCGAGGATCTCAACTGATTTCTCCTACTACAGCTGATGATAGCAATGCTGATATGACAGTCTCTGAGCTCATTGATTTTGATAATGCTGTGTAGGATACAAATATTCTTTCTCGGTTGTTTGATGATTCTACTACTGCCAACATTCTTTCAATCCCACTGTCGAGACAATGGCCAAGTGATGTGCTTTTTTGGCCGCTGAATAAGAATGGTATATATTCGGTAAAAAGCGGGTATTGGCTTGGTCGTTTTGGTCATGATGCTATTATGTTGAACCTCGAAGCTGCTGAGATCTCTAGACTACGGCGGATTGTCTGGAACCTTGCTGGCCCCCAAAAACATCGCCACTTCTTATGGAGACTTTGCAAAGGAGCGTTAGCCACGAAATCTATCCTATATAATAGATATTGTGTTGCTTCTCCCCTTTGTGATAGATGTAATGAAAAAGACGAGTCCCTCATTCACGCTTTAGTGGACTGTTTAGCTGCAAGAATCATGTGGGAGAAACACTCGGCTCTTTCCACCATAGCTGCTGCCCCTCGCTCCTCCATCCAAGAATTTATCTTATGGCTTCATAGGCATTCTTCATCCGAGGATTTTCTGTCCATTTCATCAGTTTTGTGGGCGTCGTGGTTTGTTCGAAATGAGCAAATTTTTGAAAGAGTAAATATTGATCCTCAGAAAATAGCTGTTGATTTCTCTAATGTCGTACATGACTATAACTGTTACTCTTCAAAAGTCATGATATACCAACCGGTCCGTATGCTCCAATTCTCGTCATGGTGTCCGCCTACTCGTGGGTGGATCAAGGTTAACTTTGATGCGAACGTGATGGATGGAACAAGCCATGGATTGGGGGTTGTATTTTGTGATGAACGAGGGAAACTCTTATTGGCTGGTGTACGTAGGATCAATGCCAACTGGAATGTCGATGTTCTGCTGGTGGCCTTTTCAGTGTAGATTTAGCTGTGCGGTTTGGTTACACTCATATCCAACTCGAAGGAGACTCAATGAATGTCGTGGCTGCCATTGAAAATAGCTTGGAAGGTCTCTCTCCGATTCATCTCATTTATGATCATATTGCTATTTTCAGTGTGTTTCCTTCTCTAGACCTTGGTTATAGTTTTCTATGAACGTGATATACTGAGTAGGATGATGATGATGATGATGATGTGTTTTTGTAATTAAGGGCCTAACTTAGTATTCCATCGGGATATTAGGTTCAAGACAAGTTTCTCTCCCCCGGCCCTTTCATAAATAGTCAGCTTTAATAATAATAGTTAATATGTCATATTTTAACATAATTTATTTTTTTAGTAAATCTTTTAATCACGATTGAATGCAATGAATTTCGATAATAGTGAACAAAGATATGCTCATATTATTTTAATATTTTACATAATTTTTTATATTTATATTTTAAGAAAAAAATAGAGTGGAGCTAATGGTCTAACTTGTCTAACATAGGAGTTGAATAGCTAGAAATTGCCCATACAACAAATGAACCATCTAGAACGATTTGGAACTGGATCCAAAACTCTACTGTCTGAATTTAGGTTCCACTTTTGTGGAACTAGAACCGGAATCAGCCCAACCCGGATGGTAGCCATCACTAGGGGTATATAATTGTTGGAATGTATCCAAAAAGAATAATAGAATAACATACAATAGTTGGAATTGTCCTAGATACACCAATGTCAAGCTAGAGTACCTTGAATCACCACTACATCAAACACAAAGATTCGGAAATCAGAACAAGTTCTACAACAAGATCATTAAAAAAATCCCATGTTAAGATAAGTAGTGCTATGGCATATTCATATCTTCATTATATACTTTTGCATGACAATGAGATTACATTCCATTACATAACTAAAAGAATATATCTTACATCATTAATTAATTCATTAATTGACCAATTACATGACTCAATGTGATGCTAAATTAGCGATCTAATAAAATAATATTTGGAAGATTTTTTAATAATTTTAGCATGCATTTGACTTGAACATTTTTCAACTCAAATTCTAAATAATTGCTAGGGTCGGCTTAATATTCTTATGCTAATGTAATGGATTTGTAGAGAAGTATATTTATTAAATGTGATTACAGGTAAGACAATAAAATAACGTACAACTCTTTTGTATTGTTCCCTACTACAATTTGTTTTTGTGTTGTTCCCTACTACAATTTGTTTTGCTTAGTAAGTAAGCTATAACGCTTATTAAAATCGGAGAACACGTTTTCTTTTGCTTATAGATGGGATGTAAATAGAACCCTCGTTTTGATTTTGGGTTGATTGCTATGAAGGCTAAGTCAAAAACGTTACTTCAAGTACCAAATCATTTTATGTAGAGGGTGATTTTGATCAACTTATAGCTCACTCAATGACACGCACTTTAAAGATATAGTAATGACAAACATGCATTGGAGCTTAAGAGTATAAGATTAGAGTTATTGCAAGACGCTAGAGGAAGAGTTAAGTGGAATTGATTAGGGAAGTTCAATGGCATGGATACTGGCCAGATCAGACTTAAGTAAACATGGGCAGAGCTGAATAAGGGCAATTTATAAACTCAATATGGGATTTTAACTGGGCTAAGCTTTAGCTCGAACCGACCTAACCTGTTTTTATTGCCATTATAATTCTCATTGATCAACTTATAATAATTAAATTATTATTTATTTGACTTTAGTTGTAGAAACGCTAATACTATGAGGTGGTAACGAATGAGGAAACTCCATGACAGCTTGTTAGTGTGTCTCATTGGTTTTGCTCCAAATGTGTTAAGTTAGGCTGGACTTATTGTGAATGCCAGCACAATAAACAGGAACACGAGGTGCACACACTTCATAAGCTAAGGAGATATATGTTATCCCAAAACCATATGGCTATGGGAAGAAGGTCTCCAATAGCTTATAAAGTGTGCACACCATTTTCAATTTGTCGATGTGGGACAACTCATTCCAACAAAATGCTCGACTAAAGAGCCACTCTATTGCACCTATTATGTACATTATACAAAATATTTTTATAACCCATTTCATTTTATTTATTGTAGAGTCTATTTTTGAACTGGCCCATTTT
>JAAKBH010001349.1:0-22590 GCA_019776075.1 Amaranthus palmeri | reverse complement strand
CCCACCAGCTTTTGCCGGAGTACACGCCGAATACTCCATCTAGCTTCCGCCACGACGAACCACGCACACGCCGGAGTACATACACACGCCGGAGTCCACTTCTACCGGTGTTGTTGCCGACGAGTACTCACATTTCCTCACCATTTTCCTTCATTTTGACCCACGAAAACCCACCAGCCAAATACACCTGCTACGCTAGAGTCCATTTCCTCAGGTATTGTGGATGACTTTTTGGTTTCTTTTTGATTTTTTTTTTCTTTGAATTTCTTTTTGAAGTTACTGTCTCAAGCTTTGCAATTGAAGAAAAATCACTACTTGGTGCCGTTAAGTGTGCTTTGCAATTGAAGTTACTGAAATTACGAGAGATAATGATGTTTTATTGTCTCAAGCTTGCTTCTCTAATCTATATTTTAGGATTTGTGGCTTACATGCTGTTTTATTGTCTCAAATTCTTGATGAATTATTTATATTTTGTTTTTTAAAAAAGAATGTTAATGTAGTTTTTTGTTTCTTTGTCCAAGATTCTTAAACATGATGCCTTAAGATTATTACCAGAGGTTTTATTGGGATGTTCGTGGGATTAAATATAGCTTTTACTAAGTAGGATGACAATTCCCAAACCCTACTCTTATTCTTGTTCTTGTTAATTTTTTTGTTCTTTAAATATTTAGGTTGTTTGAGATGTGGATGTCTTGTTTTTGTTCTTGCTTTTGTTCTTAATGATAGTCTTTGTTTTTGTTCTATGATGATGATATACATTGAAAAATGATAGTCTTTGTTCTTAATAAATAAATTGTAGTCTTTATGATGATATACATTGAGATGTAGGTGTCTTGTTCTTGTTCTTGTTTTTGTTCTTATTGGTAGTCTATGTTCATGTTTTGTTATGATGATATACATTGAAAAATGGTAGTCTTTGTTCTTAAGAAATAAATGGTAATCTTTATGATGATATATATTGAGATGTGGGTGTCTTGTTCTTGTTTTTGTTCTTAATGGTAGTCTTTGTTCTTGTTCTATGATGATGATATACATTGAAAAATGGTAGTCTTTGTTCTTAATAAATAAATGGTAGTCTTTATGATGATATACTTTGAGATATGGGTGTCTTGTTCTTGTTTTCGTTCTTAATGGTAGCCTTTGTTCTTGTTCTACGATGATGAAACACATAGAAAAATGGTAGTTCTTTGTTCTTATATGGAATTCTTAATAAATAAATTCATAAGAACATTGCATTATCTATGATAATGATATACATTGAAAAGTGTTAGTCGTTGTTCTTGCTCTTAATGTTAAATTGTTTTTTAGAAAATTGAATTTAAAATGCCTTGGCACATGGTTGTTAAATTGTTATTCAAGTTGATAAATTGTTCTAGTGTTTGTTTCAAAATTTAAACTGTTCTTGTTTTCGTTAATTGTTAAATTTTTCTTCAAACAAGAATTTGCTAATTATGTGAAATACATTTGTTGTTGTTGTTGTGCTTTATAAATATATGTTGTTTCATCTGAGCTTCCTCTTATTATATTGTATCATAACAAGAATTTGATTCAATTGGCTTTCTTCATATTCTTGTTGTTGTTTCATCTGAGCTTCCTCTAATTCAATTGACCCTTATTTGCTAATTATGTTTCTTTAAAGTAGGAAATGACTTTGGATAAAGCATGAGTACAAATTAAGAATCGTTCATCCTTTGAGTATATAAATGGTGTTGACCATTTTTTGGATTTTGTCTTTTCTAATGTAATCAAAGAGGATAAAGAGAGTGATGTCATTAGGTGTCCATGTAATGGTTGTCGTAATATTTATAATAAAAAAGAAGTGAAGTGAGATTAGATTTGCTTAAGAGGGTAATGTATGAGAGGTATACATTTTGGATATTCCATGGAGAAAAATATAACGGTAAATCCCGTCATATTGCTCTAAGGCACAGCCTAGTGCAAGGGTATATCGTTAATGGGGTCATAACTCTTGACTATGTGAACACTAAGTTCAATTTGGCTGATTTCTTTACAAAAGCCATGAGTAAGGATTCAATTGAACAAGCGTCAATTGCAATCGGATTACGCTAACTAAAATTCATTTAGAAAGCCCAATTCACACACAAGTAACATTGTGTCTGAATTCAATGTGGTGAAATTCTTTATGGATTTTGTAAGCAACAAAGTTTAATGAACCATAGTTGCTTTGGACCGTGAGGAAGCAAGGTAGTCGTGCCTTGAAAGTTCTCAAGGCCAAGAGTAGAAGAGCTCTTGGTGATATCCATTCACAGGGATATATTTTACGTAATGAGAACCTACCTATATAAGTTTGAAGTGTGGCTGCTTCAAGTAGTCAAGATTAGCGTATCGACTATGATAAACTTATGAATAGATGTGGACACGGCTAGTATAATGTGTCAAGAAACAACAAAAGCGTTAGTTGTTCTGTGCGTACTTCATCTTCAAATGGTCAGATGTGTTATGTGATTCAATCCGCAGGGACATCATCATTTCACGATCATTTGTTAAGAGTGTTGTACTAGGTGCTAATTCAATCCGCAGGGACATTAGTATTGATGCATAGAATGTGATTATGAGATCAGTTTTTGAGAAAGGGAAAGAAATGTCCTAAAGGCTCTAAATGGGGGAGGATTGTTGGATATTTAAAGAATGTAGGACATATATCCAAGGCTTAGAAACATGTTTTAGGCATAAACTAAGCATAAACATAACAACGGAACAAAACGGAAACAAAACGAGGCAAAATCATGCCGCTCGACCTGTTGCTCGTTCGAGCAGCACTGTGCTCGTTCGAGCACTATCATGCTCGTTCGAGCATGGTGTTCAGAATGGGTCAGAATGCTTCTGTTTGTTGATTTTGGCTTTTGCTCGTTCGAGCACCTATAGTGCTCGTTCGAGCACTTTGAGATTTTCGCGTCAGAAAGTCTCTGGAAACTGTTTTGCATTATGCTCGTTCGAGCACCTTGAAACAGTGCATGTTTTCGTGAAGCTAAGCTATGCTTCATGAAGGATTGTGTTGTTATGGACGAGTGTTTTACTTCACTAAAACACTATAAATGCCTGGTAACCACCAAGCATTGATTGGATGAAGACATGTGATCCTTCACACTCTATAAATATGTGTGGGCACATGCATATCAAATCACTCTTTGATAAAATCAGAATTCTATTGTTCTTTCTCTCATTTTGTCTTGATTCATTGAGAAGAGTAATTAACTTCTCTTTTGTTTTCTGATTTCATTCTCTTTATAAACTCTTTGTTGTTTAGATCAATCGGTTTGTACTCACCGGTTGATGTGGTTGATTGTATCTCGTTGTGAATATCCATTATCGTAACCCAAGTACCTTTGTGGGGGATATATCACAAAAGGAAAGTTTGTAATCGCCTTCAACCTTTTATCAAGATTTCCGGTGACCATTGTGTTGCAACGAATCTTCTCTACGGTGTTCATCCTTGTTCGTGGTTCATGCCTTAAAGAAGTTCTTGCCATACACACAAAGGAGTATATACATAGTATATTTGTATAATTGTAGTGTAGTGTAATTTGTAATTTACAGCACTTTCCTTTTGTACATTTTATAACATAGACAAATGTATACTAAATAAGATCAATCGATGACCAATAGTTGTTTTGGATAACAATTATTAAAAATCCGAGGAAGTATGACATATCAAATTGACTTCAGTATTAACATTATGTTTTGGATAACAATAATTGTGGAGAGAAAAGAAAGTGAGGGAAGGGAAAGAAAGGGAAGAGAAATTTCTCTTGTATGTATATGAGGGAAGATCTGTTTAAATGTGACCCAACACAAACCGAAAGTTATCTGACCCGAAAATGTGTTTCTTTTTTAGGTTACCGAACCGACATTACCCGAACTGAAGTTGGCAACAAATTGATTTACAAACGAAAATTGGAAACCAAACCCAAAAGGCTACCGATTTTTATTACCGACATATAACCGTTAACCGAGATTACTCGAAACTAATAGTGCTTGAACCGAGTCATATCCGACCCGTATCATGCTCGAAATAAAACTTGAAACCAGCTACAACCAACTTAATCCGAACCAATTTTTGAATTGAACTGTTGTAAACCTGAACCAATTTCTAACATATAAGTATGATCAACTCATATTCAATCATCCCATTAGTTAATCAAATAAAAGTGATAAATATTTTCATAAAATAAATTTTGATAAACATGATTTTATATATTTAGAGTTAATAATCAATGGTCAATGTTTATTAAACTATATTTAATCATTTTAAAAGAAAAATGATAGAAATTTAATTTTAATTTACAGTCAAACAAGTAAAAGTTGCTAAGTAATAATTACTAATGGATTACAACCCGATTGATAGTATTCAGTAACTCGTAGCCGAATTCTACTTGGATAAAAATACTCAGAACCTATTTGTACCCGATAAAACCAAATCAATTATTAACCGATTACAACCCGAGAATTAACACTTTACTCGAACTTCAACCGTCATTGAATCGATGCAAACCCGATAGCTCGAATAATTAATCTTCAACCAAACCGTGATTAACCGACTTGACCCAAATGTGACCCGTCGTAACACGCATCCGAAAAATAATCGATTCGTAATTCTACCGAATCAAATTACACCCTTCCGATATATACCGACCCCATCACCCGAATGAACACCTCTAGAGGGAATAGAAGGGAAAGGAAGGGAGATACGAGTTTTCCCTTCAAATCTTTCCAACTTTGTAGAGATTGGAACCTCAACAAATTGTATTAATCAAATCTTCCAATTCCTTCCCCTCCAAATCCTTTTTCTCCTATTTTGCTATCCGAATAAAAGAGTCTTCCTCCATCCAAATCCATCGTTTCTTTTCCCTCCATTCCCATTCATCCAATCACACCCTAATAGCCTGTTTGGTATACTGGTAATAAACCGCGGTAATGAGAATGAAAAATTATAAGTATAATTTTGGTTGAAAAATCTCTTTGCTACCTTGATGACCATGCTTGACAACCTTCAATCATCTCATTTCGTTCATAAAATTTATTCCAATGCATTACCTATGGGAGATGTGGTATTAGATCGTAAAAAACTTTTTTGTGACACTACAACAAACTTAGCTTTTTGCGACATTGGATTTAGTGGCCTTAAAAAAAATGCCACTGATTCGTATTTTTTGTGTAATAATTATTGATTTTTATTTTAAGTTCCACCATAAAGTGATTTAGCGACACTTAATTTGATCTTTAGTGGCAAATGTAATTGTCACTATAGTCTATAATGGCATTTGTGAAAAATGTCACTAGATTCTATGCCGATAAAAGCTTTAGTATAACTTTTTAATATGCTGCTAAAAGCTCTAATAAATGTCACTAAATCCTCTATATACACTATAAGAAATTTGTAATAGCGACACTTAAATTAAATGTCGCTAAATATATTCCACTAAAAGCAAATTATGTTGTAGTGTGATCAAAGTTTCATTAACATGGGAATGACATGAAAGTTTTGATGAAATATTATACTATAAATCATTCCCATTACCACTATTAGTATCACTAACCAAACGGACCGCAAAAAATTATGAATTCAATACTATTTTAATCAAATGCTTATATTTATTAAAAAGTCAATTTATGTTACTTAAGCAGAGAAACTAAATAACTAAATTATCCCAACAACCTACAACAACTCTCTTCATTGTTCACATACTAGAAAATTACAAGAAATATACACTAGTAGTACTAGTATACTAGTATACTCATTTGTCTCATTAAATTTGCATAAAAAAGAAAGAGGTTTATCTTTAAAAAATTAAATGTTAAATATGAAGAGAAATGATATAAATTTTGTATATGACATTAAATGAGAATGTATGGATGAGTCATGAGACTAAAAGAAATAATGTGTCACTATTCAAAAATAAAAATAATGTAAATTTAATGAAAAACCAAATGCTACAAATTTAATTGCAAGGAAGGTTGTATATTGGATGGAAATTTTTCATTAAACATCAATGTATCATTGTCATGTTAGATGTATACATTCTCGAAAGTAAGATATGCTGACGGTAGCTATAAAACTAATGCATATAATATTATACAAGTATAGTATAGCACTCTCAATTAGAGGTGTTCATTCAGGTCATCGGATTGATTTCGGGTAAGGTGTTTCGGGTCAATTTAAAATCGGGTTTTGTGTCCACATTGATTTTTACATAATTATAGATCCATTTTAAATCGGATCAAATCCAATTTGGTTATAAAGTCGAGTGTCTATCAAATCATCGAGTCTGTTTTGAACACCTCTATACTCCCAATCAAAGAAATATCTATATAAGTAAAACCTTTATTATTCATAAGATCATTTATAAGACTTCGAAAGAGATCAGTCCCAGTACACGTGACAACAATAATTGGTAACATGATATAAGAATAGTCACAACTCACAAGTATAAGGATTTTATATAATAATAAAAATATTAATAATAAATTTTATAATATATTATTATAATATTTTCAAGAGAATTTGATATGAAAATTATGAATAATTAATGTTTTAGGTAAATATTCTAACTTTTCAAATGAGAATAAAAAGTGAAACTATATATTTTAAATAATCTTATAAAGATGTTCGATCAATTATCTAATGCTAGTGTTTGAAAATTATTTCGTTGAATAAATAGTTTAATGTTAAGATTTAGCTGATTTATATAAGTTAATCCTGTAGCATGTATAAAATTACTCTTTCCGTCTGTTAGAGTATATAACATATCTTGGGGTTTCAACCATCAGTTTAAGCTTTTGGTTGAGTTGGTTCCTTAACATGGTATCAGAAGCCAGTGTGACAAGAGGTCACAGGTTCGAATCTCAACCACCCCTCATTCGAAAATGGAATATTTGGCACCAGGTATGAGGAGGGTCTATGACCGATAATCTTGGTATTGAATTTCCAGATATCAGATAAGTTCACTTGTTTTTCATGCGAAATGCAAATCAAAAGGCAAAATATTTGCATTTTCTTCAAAACCTTTCTCAGAATTTGGGCTTTGTAAGAGGGATTTATTGGTCTTTGGCTTATCTACTTCTCTTACCCAAATTTTCCCTTCCTCTGGCTCTGGTACGCTAATTCTGTTCAAAACTCTTGTCTGTCTATCGTAATTTAACTTATTTATTAGTTTTAGTATTTAATGATAATGAAGTGGGTGTTTTTTTAATTGTTTATTTATTATTTTTGTTTTAATTTAGTTTTTCTTTGTAAACCCAAAAATTTAGTTATCAATCCATGTTTAGAATGATGCAGCTAATATTGCAGAACATGGTGCCGAGGAAGTGAAAATGGTTGATTTTGTTGATAATATAAATGCTTATACTTACTCATATCCCTTGGAGCTTCCCTCTAGAAAGCGTCACTTTAAATGGTAAGCTTTTTATTGCCTATGACAATGACTGTGTTACTTGAATTGTAATGACTTGTTTTGGTTTGGAGAAAAGATTGTAATGCTTATACTTGCACATTCTAAAATGGTAAGCTTTTCTTAGTTGACCTTATCTGTGTTTTTTTATTTAAAACATGCCTTGTCATTAATCTGATGGGTTAATGTCTCTATTGTGACTAGAAACCTATAACAAGGGAATCAGCTGCTCTCGCTGCGGAGTGTTAGCGAACCTTGGCACTTTTGCAATCTCTTCCAAAGGAAGTAGAGTGTCAAATAGGTCTTATAAGTTTGCTTCTTGAAGCTGTTGTCATGATATTATCTGGTACAGAAAACAACATTTGTAAGGTATCATCATCAATTGACCATTGAGTGGAATTATACGTTGTTGCTAACATTAATTTCTAGAACTAATTTATCATAATTTGAATTAATTGTAGGAAACAAGTGAATTAAGAAGCACTGTCATCAGTCTGTTTTCTCATCTTGCTACACTCAAAGAAGCACTGCCATCAGAGTAGAAGACTGAATTGAAACCAGAGCTGGAGGAGTTGCGGCAAACATCAGAGTTTGAGATGGAGTTGGAGCAGAAACTGGGTTGGACTAGAATTATGAGTAGAAATTGGTGAAGTAGTATGAAAATTTGGAAGCAGAGATGGATTCAAAGAAGCATTTGCTGATAACGATGGAGTTGGAGCAGAAATTGGGCTTAGAGATGGAATAGTAGAAGAAATAGTTGTAATGGATACAGATATTTTGATATTTGTACATATTGTCAATGGTAATTTGCACCATATATACACATATGGAAATTAATTAATTGTGAATAATTGTCTTTTATTTTAAGTATATATGTTTTAGTTGATGAGTAAAAACTTATATGCCATGAGCTCGATGTGAAAAATTGTACATTACCTTTTAATGGAAAAGTACCCAAGCAAATTCACTAAGCAACAAGGTAAAGGGCTTTTAGACACATTTAATATGTCTAAAACACAAATATTTTAGACGCTTTAAAGTGTCTAAAAATCACAAATATTTTAGACGCATTAAAGTGTCTAAAATTCAACTATTTTAGACACTTTAAAATTTCTAAATCCACTTTTTAGACGCTTTTCTCTGTCACAAATGAGTTGGTAACATATGAAAAAGTAAGGCGACAAAAGTCTTTTAACGGCAAAAAGCGTCTAAAAGAAATCTATTTTAGACAACAAACAGCGTCTAAAAGTTTTGTGACACTTGATTTTTAGACGCTTAAAAAAGCGTCTAAAAAATTATTTTAGACGTAAAAAAGCGTCTAAAAGCTCCGTGCTTTAGCGTCTAAAACCCATATGTTTTTTTGTAGTGATTGTTAAAGACTGGATTTTATTTGGATCTTAATGGAACATTTAATGTTTCGTCTTTTCAACGAAATTTGATTTCAATTTCAATTTTGGACAAATTGGGTTTTTCTTGTTCATTTGGAATTGGAATTTTCGGTTTTGTTTCAAGATTCAAAGTTGGTTATTTCTGGTTCTTTATCTTCATATAATGAATTCTCGCAATTATCTTCGCAAGTAATAAAAATAAAGGCAACTAAAGAAAATTTAGCATCATATGGCATAAGAGATTAGGCCATATCTCCCAAAGGAGAATGGAAAGGCTTGTGTCTGATGGCATTTTAGGACCTTTAATTTGCATAGACATGGATGTGTGTGTTGAATGCATTAAAGGAAAACAAACCAAACAAAGGAAATATAGTAAGGAGATAGATTAGTCATTCTATCTTACCACAGTCACTCTGGCACTTAAGAATGCAGCTTATAGTCTTAAAAGAGTACCAACAAAAGCGAAAAAATAAAGAGACCCTATATGAACTTTGGACCGGCAAAAGCCGAGTCTAAATCATTTTCATGTTTGGGTATGTCCAACTAAGGCACGGCCTTACAGGCCTAATGAAAAGAAATTGGATTTCAGAACTATTAGTTGTTATTTTTTGGATACTCTGAAAAGTCAAGGGGATTCGAATTTTATGATCCTAAAGCAAAATCTTTTTTGAGACAATTAATGCTAGGTTTCTTGAGGATGTTGATTTTGTGAAGGGAGATACAGTTAGAAACATTGCTTTTGAAGAAGAGAATATTATTATTCCTACAGATGTCATTGGTATTGAATCGATTCCCACATTGGACATTACTTATGACGCAATTCAAAACAATGTTGACGGAGAACCTCCTAGAGAACAAACTCTTGCTTCTCAAGAAGTTATGTCATTAAGAAGGTCCACTAGAGAGAGAAGAAGTGCATTTCCAGATGATTACAATGCATATCTTCAAGAACATGAAGTTCTACCTCTCTAGAGTGGATAGATGTCGTAAAAGGACGAGTTTGAACACATTGTAATGGAAGATGACCTAGTCAACTTTCATCAAGCTATGGAAAGTGCAAATTCTCAGCAATGGCTTGAAGCTATGAATGAGGAAATGCAATCCATGAAGGACAATCATGTTTGGGATCTCGTTGCATTGCCAGAAGGTATAAAACCTATTGGTAATAAATGGATATTTAAGATCAAAAAAAGGATTCAAATGGCAATGTGGAGAGAGACTTAAAGCTCGTTTAGTAGTGCAAGGTTTTACACAAAAGGAAGGCATTTGATTACAAAGAGACTTTCTCTTTGGTTTCTTTGAAAGACTCTGTGAGGATAATAATGGCATTGGTAGCACATTGTGATCTTGAGTTACATCAGATGGATGTAAAGATAGTGTTTCTCAATGGTAATATTGAATAGACAATTTATATGAAACAACCTGAAAACTTTGCGGTGGTTGACCCAATGAAGATGGTTTGTAAACTTAAGAAATCCATCTATGGACTCAAGCAGGCGTCTCGTTAATGGTATTTGAAGTTTCATCAAGTGATTCTCTCATTTACCACAAGTTTAGTGGGAAGAAATACATTTTTTTGGTTTTGTATGTTGATGACATATTCCTTGCCAGCAACGATATAAGCTTTTTGCGTGAAACTAAGAATTTTTCATCAAAGAATTTTGAAATGAAGGATCTTGGTGACACCTCTTTTGTATTAGGTATTAAAATACATCGAGGTCGTTCTCGAGGTATTCTTGGGTTATCACAAGAGAGTTATATCGAAAATTTGTTCAAAAAGTATGGCATGCAAAACTGCACACCAGGAGATACCCCTGTGGTAAGGGATACAAATTCAATCTTGATAAGTGCCCCAAGAATGAATTTGAGAAAAGGAGATGGAAAATATTCCTTATGCTTCAGCAGTAGGAAGTTTAATGTATGCTTAAGTTTGCAATTGTCCAGATATTGCATACATAAAAGTGATGTTGGGACGTTTTTTAAGTAATTAAGGATTAAAATATTAGAGAGCAGTTAAAGGTGTCTCACAGTAAATATATAGGACAAAGAAAAATGCTCACGTATAGGAGGTCAAATAAGCTCAAGATCATTAAGTATATTGACTTCGATTTTTCAAAATTTTGTCACGGGTTTGCGTATAGTGGAATCTATACAAAGAGCACTTGAGTTGTTTTGTGACAAAGATTCCGCTGCGAAATTTTCTAACAACAATAAGTGTTTGAGGAAGTCAAAGTTTGTGACTCTCAAATTCTAGGTTGTAAGGGAAAGAATTCAGGGTAAAGAATTGTCAATTACACATATTAGTACAAACTCTAAAGTTGCGGATTCGCTTTCCAAGGTGTTACCACCCAAGCGGTTTCTTGAGCTCTTAGCTCATATGGGTGTTGTTTCTACTACGGAGGATGTTCAGTTTTAGTGGGAGTTTTTATGTTTAATTTATTGAACATGTGTTGACATTTTGGTTATAAAGTTTTCTGCAGAAATAAAGTTATGATAAAGTTTGGTTTTATACCCTAATTGTGTTATGGTAATAGTTTGATCTCACTATTAAAGTGGACCAGTTGGATACAGACATGTTAAGATCACAATGTATGTTGTTTCCATGCTACACATCCACTTCATGATCTATGTCATTCTTTTGTGTTGGTATTATGATCATTGAGGTCTAGTTACGAAAAGATGTAACAAAGACAACTTTAGTCTATGCTAATATGATTGATGGACGAGATTGGTTTCTAATACATTACAGTTTTGACTGTATGGTTGAGCTCAAATTTGGTTTTATAATGATACAAGTTTATACAATTTTTACATATAGCCCAAGTGGGAGATTGTTGGATCAAAGTCCAACGTTGGGCTTATATGTAAATATTTATATGTCATTATAATTAATTAAGATTGTCTTTATGCCCTAATTAAAGTGATCTAATTAGAGTTAAAGAGTTTGGGCTTAAATGTATCAATAGGTTGTGGGCCTTAAATGTGTAGAGACTTATTTTATGACTGGTTCTATGATGGGTTGAATACCAGGCACAAGTTATTATATATATAGCAGTAATGGTCCCTAGGTTATACATATTCATTTTCTCCTGACATCCCATTATCAGAGAGAATTAAGAGTGATAACATTAAGATGTCACTTTAGAAAATACGTGTTAATCTAGAATATCTATACTCTCTCATTTTCAAGATCATCTACCTTGCTATGAAATCAGATATTCTTCAATTTTGTCTTTTCATTTTGTTCTTCTAATTCAACATAATTGATCCTGTTTGTTAGTAATGGTATTCACCATTTATTTGTCCCATCATTTTCTACAATAATTTCATCTATTGACTAACCATGAATAATTCCAACTTTAAGAAGTATTTGCCTAGAGTAAATATTTACCGATAACATGCTATAGTAGTTAATGCACTAAAAAAATAAACTATAAATTAATTTAAAATTAGAGATAATTTTGAAAATTCTATAAAAAATTATATATTTAACAAATAATAAATTTTTTCGACATTTCATTTTAATTTATCTTTTTTATTATAAAAAGAATAAAACTTGCTATAGCAAGTCATCTGACCAATGGGTTTACTATGCGAAAATACCCTCAAAATTGTAATTATTTATGATTAATTAATCAGTGAGATTATTGTAGAAAATTCACGAATAAGTTAAACTATTCTAGATAGTTTTTCCTTGAATTAAGAGTTTTTGAGTTTTTGAATTGATTTGTGTGTGTGTGTGTGTGTGTGTGTGTGTGTGTGTGTGTATGTATGTATGTATGTATATATATATATTATATATATATATATATATATATATATATATATATATATATATATATATATATATATATATATATATATATATATATATATATATATATATATATATATATATATATATATATATATATATATATATATATATATATATATATATATATAATATATATATATATATATATATATATATATATATATAGGGGAGGGATCCAATGAGAAGGGGGTTGAAAATGAGAAGGGTGGAAAGGATTTTACACCCTTGATTTCACTAAAATAAAACAAGCTACTGTCATGGACAAGTTCCAGCTCCCTTTGACTAAGTCATGAAGCTTTCTCAGTGTTTGACTACATATTGGTCAAATCCAGTCAAGGTACGACTCTCCAACTTCCAGCAAGATAACCGTCAAGCAGTTATCTCATAACTGCCATCTTCAGTCAAGGTAACCGCCATGGTTACCATGATCTGGGTCCTCAACTTCCATGCTCCCCACTCCCCCTACAGAGGTAACCACCATCTGATGGGTATAAAAGGAGCACATAGGATGAAATCGGGACCCTAAGCTTTATTATTATACCGAAACTCTGTCAAAATACATACTCACCACCTTCGCCCACCATCGCTACCTACAACTACCTTACTCAGGTGATAAATAACCACTCTAAACACCCTTACCTACTCATTCCTAGTCATTATTCATTACTTTCCCCCTATTACACCATCTGACTTGAGCGTCGGAGAGGGTTTCCGGGAAAACCCCCCGGGCTAGGCTGACTTGTTATTGTGTAGGGCAAACGTGCTGCTTTCAGGAGGTGCCACTTCACAACTTGACCGACGTTTGACTACCGTACGACTTCCATTTCAGGTATCTCACGTGCCTTTCATACTTCCTCGTTTCATATTCGAAACAGTTTGGCGCCGTCTGTGAGGACAGAAACATAAAAGCTATGGCCCCGAAGAGAGTACCAACGCAAACCGCCACAGTGCACAGCACAGACACAGATACGTCCGCGGGACAGGCCAACAATGAGGCCGTGACTCGCCGTGATCTGGACATGCTGGCACAAAGTCTTACCACGGCATTTGCTGAACAACTTCGTGCTGCTCTCAGCACCGACGCTGCCCACCACAACCAACAAGCCTTGGACAATATGGCTGAACAAATCGAGAATTTGAGGCAAAGGATAGATTCCCCTCTTTCACCGAAACCCGTGGATTCTCAAAGGGAGGAAACCTCTCAAAGGCGTGACTCGAAAAAGCAAGATGACCACGAGACAATGGTTTCAAGATCCAGCCACAAAAACTGGAAGAAGAGGGAAAAAGCCCGTCGCCAGAAAAGTTCATCCTTCCAAGGTGAATCAAGGACACCAACACAAGATGTAAGGGATTATCTTAATCAAAAACGATCTCGACATTCTGAAAGTACCCAAGCAATGATAGATAGGAAGCGTGAGGAGAGGAAGGCGCAACGACTTTCTGAATCTGGCCATTCACAAAGTCCTGTTAGGCCTCCTATTCCGGCGCAGGAGGAAGTTAGCCTGGGAGGACCCCAAGATGCTCCTGTAGTGCTGAACTCCCCCCTATCAGCGGAAATACTGGCGACTCCCAATCCGGCCAAGATTAAGGTACCCTCTATGACTCCTTTTGATGGTACCACATGCCCAGAAGAACATATCGTGGCCTACAAAAATCTAATGTTGCTGTACACCACCAATCAAGCCCTGCTGTGCAAGTTCTTTCCTACTACTCTAAGTGGAATTGCTCTTGGTTGGTACACCTCCTTATCATCTGGGACAATTCACACTTTTGCGCAGTTGGAAACCAAATTCGTTAATCATTTTGTCGCTTCTAAAAGGCAAGAGAAAACAAACTTCCATTTGCTAAGTGTGGTACAACAGGAAGGGGAATCTATCACCTCTTACCTTAAGAAGTTCCAGGAAGCTGTCTTGGAAGTCACGGACTTAGAAGACTCTGTGGCTCTTAATGCCTTGATCAATGGTATGCGAACTCCCAAGTTAAAATTTCAACTTGTGGAACATCAGGTGAGGAGTTATTCTGAGGCCATGAGACAATGCCAAAGTTATGTTACTGCCTCAGAAATATGCCACGCCCATGATTCCAAGAAGAGGAAGAACGACAAAAGGGAAGGTCTCCCACCAAAAGTGCCAGGGATGATCGACCCTCAAGGAGGGACAGAGGCTATCATCATCGTTCCCACGGTCATCCTTCTGACATGGGGCCACCGCGGCAAAGGCAGGTTTATACAACTGAAGAAGCCGGAGGAAAGCATATCAGGGACGGAGGTGAAGACCCTCGCTTTAACAGCAACCGGCGGGATATCTTCTATGCTGTCCAGGATGCCCTTCCAGCACCTCCGCCTACCGCTACACCTTCAAATCGCCGCAACTATGATCTGTACTGCGACTATCATCGAGAATACGGCCACACCTTAGAGCAGTGCAGAGAATTGAAGCGTGTTCTGTATCAGATGGCTGAAGAAGGAAAGCTAAGCCGGTTCTTGAAAAAAGACTACTCATCCTGTGGTAGTGAAAGGTCGTATCGTTCAAGGCCTAAGTCTCGAAAGGAGGAAGACAAAAAAGAAGCATCAAATGATACCAGAGGAGTTATAAACATGATAGTCGGGGGCTTCAATGAAGAATACCCCTCAATCAGGGCCGCTAAAGATAGTGTACACACCTTAATGAAGGGCCCTCCAAAAGCGCCTTCTAAAGGTCCGGTGATGAAGTTTGATTCTACCCTATCAGAGCCACTTCAATCCCCTCACACTGATCCTCTGGTAGTTGCACTTAAAATTGGCCAAATGGTTGTCAAGCGAGTCCTGGTGGATACCGGCAGTACGGCGGACCTTGTCACCATGGACTGCTTAAAACAGATGAAGTTCGAGGAGAAACACTTGCAACCCTTCGATAAACCTCTTGTTGGTTTTGGAGGCAGCCAAGTTGTTCCCTTGGGAACTATCACACTTCCAGTAAGAATAGGAGAAAAAGATGGATGCAGAACATTGCCCATCCGCTTTACCGTGGTGGATCTCAATTTCCCATATAATGCCATTATGGGACTACCACTCATCAACAAGATCAAAGCCATTATATCACCACATTAACTCCTGTTGCAATTTGAACAGGATGATGGAAAAGTTGGAATCCTAAGGGGGGATCAAAAGGCGGCACGCCAATGCCTTATTAACTGTTTGAAGCATGACAGTGCCCCTGGAGCACCCCCCAAAAGGAAAAGGGAAGAAGAACCTCAGTCAGTTATGAGTGTTTACCTGGACAATCTCAATGTCCCGGAGAAACCTCAACCCTTGGAACAGTTTGAAGAAGTTCCAATGTTCGATGGAAAGAAAATTAAAGTAGGAAAGGCCCTACCTGAATCCGTGAGAAGTGACATACTTATAGTTATCGCTGAATTCCGGGACATCTTCGCCTTCACTGTGGAAGAGATGCCCGGCATACCGCCTGAAGTCATGTGCCACAAACTTGACATCAAACCAGGCCATAAGCCCGTCAAACAAAAGCTACGACACCAGGGCAAGGAAAGAATCGAGGCAGCCAAGGCAGAAGTGGCAAAGTTGTTAAATGCAGGCTTCATCAAGGAATGCCAATATTCTGAATGGCTATCCAATGTGGTGCTTGTTAAGAAACCCAATGGCAAATGGAGAATGTGTGTCGACTTCACAGATCTCAACAAAGCCTGTCCAAAGGATGACTACCCCTTACCAAAGATTGATCGGCTTGTAGACTCCACAGCAGGTCATGCACTTCTCAGCTTCATGGATGCTAATGCAGGATATCATCAAATCCCATTGGCACTAGAAGATCAGCCCCATACAGCCTTCATAACAAATGCCGGGGTATATTGCTACAAAGTCATGCCTTTCGGACTAAAAAACGCAGGGGCAACATATCAGCGAATGGTGAATAAAGTCTTCACCTCTCAAATTGGCCGGAATTTGGAAGTTTATGTTGATGACATGATCACCAAGAGTAAAGAAGCCCAAGATCATGCTGCTGATCTCAGAGAAACCTTCCTAACCCTCCGTAACCATCAGATGCGTCTTAATCCTGATAAGTGCGTGTTTGGAGTGACAGCGGGAAAGTGTCTTGGTTTTCTAGTAGATCAAAGAGGGATTGAAGCTAATCCTGATAAAATTCAAGCAATCCTGACAATGAGATCCCCCAAAACCGTCAAAGAAGTTCAAAAGCTAACTGGATGTGTAGCTGCTCTAGGAAGATTCATGTCAAAATCAGCGGATAAATGTTCGCCCTTCTTCAGGACCCTCAAACAAACAAAGTTCGAGTGGACCGAAGAGGCGGAAGCGGCGTTTGATAAGCTGAAAGCCTACCTTGCTTCTCTCCCAAAGTTAGTTTCCCCCATGGAAGGGGAAACCTTGATCTTGTATGTCTCCATATCAGAGTACTCCGTCTCTGGAGTTTTGATAGCAGAGAGGGAAAAGACACAACTGCCCGTATACTACATCAGTCACGCATTCCGTGGTTCCGAGGGAAACTACAGTGAAGTAGAAAAAGTGCTACTGGCCATTGTCATGGCAAGTAGGAAACTCAAACCCTACTTCCAATCTCATCAAATCCGTGTCAGAACAAATCAGCCCCTCAAGAAAATTGTGGAAGGGAGAAATCAATCAAGCCGCATCTTTGATTGGGCTAATCAATTGGCAGACTTTGGAATAGAGTATGAACCACGTACCTCCATCAAAGCTCAAGCTTTAGCAGACTTCATTGCTGAGAGCACAGGACCAACTCCCTCTGATCCCAATCAAGAGTGGAAGTTGTACGTTGATGGTTCATCCACCAAGGTCGCCAGTGGTGCCGGGATACTAATCATATCTTCTGCCGGTGCAAGGTTGGAAAGAGCAATAAGATTTGAATTTACTGCTTCCAACAATGAAGCAGAATATGAGGCCTTGATCTTGGGGCTAACCATCTGCTACGAATCCGGGGCAAAAAGTTTGTCGGCATTCTCCGATTCCCAGCTGATTGTGGAACAAGTGAAAGGCGAGTTTGAGGCAAAAGATGAGGCTATGAAGATGTATTAAGCCAAGGTGAAGGGATTAGTGGAAAAATTCGAAAAATTCTCACTATCCCACATACCTCGCTCTGAAAATGCCCAAGCAGACTCTTTGGCCAGATTAGCTAGCTCCGCGGAATCAAACCAACCCAGGGACATTGTATGGGAAGTTCTTCCAAATCGCAGCATCAATGTGATGGTGCATATGATAGATAGATCAGAAACATGGATGGCTTCCTTGATAAAGTACTTTGAAACTCAAGCTCTCCCTGAAGATGAGCACGAAGCTAAACAACTCCAACAGAAAAGCAAATGGTTTGAATATTTGGATGGCAAACTATACAAAAAGTCATACACTCACCCCCTTTTAAAGTGTGTCACCCCGGAAGAGGGAAATTATATCTTGAGGGAAATCCACGAAGGAGGTTGTGGAATTCATCAAGGTATTCGAACCGTGGTAGGCAAAGTACTCAGAAGTGGATACTACTGGCCAACCTTGAGGCAGGATGCTGAAAACTTGATACGAAAATGCTCGAAGTGCCAATTCTTCTCAAAAGTGTCAAGAAAACCCTCAAGTTTCCTAACCACTATGCAGTCAGTGCTGCCCTTTGACAAATGGGGTATGGATTTACTTGGTCCCTTCCCACCTGCTAAGGGACAAAGAAAATTCATTATTGTGGCCATTGACTACTTCACCAAATATGTTGAGGCAGAACCACTTAGCACTATTTCTGAGAAACAAGTCTGTCAATTCCTCTGGAGAAACATCATCACCAGATATGGTATTCCACGGGTAATAATCACCGACAATGGCAGACAATTCATTGGTCGCGGAACCGTAGAATATTGTGAACAATTCAACATCCAACTCCGGTTCAGTTCAGTATCCCGACCTCAAACAAATGGGCAGGTTGAATCAGCCAACAAAGAGATACTCAATGGAATCAAAAAGAAAATTGAGGGAGCAAAAGGATCTTGGGACGAAGAACTGCCAGGCATTCTCTGGGCCAGCCGCACCACCGTGAAAGAGTCCACCGGGCATACCCCCTTTTCACTCGTCTTTGGTTCAGAAGCTGTCCTACCAGTGGAAATAGGAATACCGTCCACAAGGGTAACCTATTATTCACATTCTGAAAATGACGAGGGGAAAAGGGTGAATCTTGATTTACTTCCAGAGACCCGTGGAAATGCACTCCTTAGATCCATTGCTCAAAAACAAAAGATGACTCGTCAATTCAACAGACATGTCAAGACAAGGCTTCTCAAACCAGGAGATTGGGTCCTGCGGAAAGTAGAAACAATAGGAAAACATACAGAGAAAGGCAAACTAGGTGCCAACTGGGACGGTCCATTCAAAATAGTTGATGTTGTCAAGCCTAATACTTTTGAATTAGAAGACTCCGTGGGGAAAAAGTTAAAAAGGCCGTGGCATGCAGACCATCTGAAGAAATTTTTCATTTAAACAAGTCTTGCAAGGGGCATACATTATAACAAGCACTAAAAGATCCATGTTGTAGTTCACTTTCAGATTCAGTTGTTTCAGATTCAGTTTCAGTTTCAGTTCAGTTTCAGTTTTATTTCAAGTTCAGTTCATGTAACCAACATCGCACAATCAAGCGGTACCCCGGTTGATGGTACTTTGTCAATTTTCAATTTTCAATCTAATTATTACTATGTTCATCAAACTCGCATTTTCCACCTAGTTACACGGTGAGGCGGTATCAGTTTGATACTTAGTCAATTTTCAATTAATCCACCTAGTTAAACGGTGAGGCGGTATCAGTTTGATATTTAGCCGATTTTCAATTAATCCACCTAGTTAAACGGTGAGGCGGTATCATTTTGATACTTAGTCAATTTTCAATTAATCCACCTAGTTAAACGGTGAGGCGGTATCAGTTTGATACTTAGTCAATTTTCAATTAATCCACCTAGTTAAACGGTGAGGCGGTATCATTTTGATACTTAGTCAATTTTCAATTTTCAATAAATTCGACTTTTAGAAATTAAACTAAGCAAATGAAGTGGCAAACAAACAAATGCAAGACTTGTCAAAAGCAAAATATATTTACAAATGATACAAATGTTGGGATTACAAATATTCCTTCACAAAAATATTAATTACAAAATCCGGGGGAGAGGGAGAAACTAAACAGGCTAGGAGGGAGGTGGCTCTTGCTGATGTTCCGAAGGCACTGGCTGATCCGGCTCAGGCTGCTGCGGTGAGGGGGTGAAGCTGAAGAGTTCTTCAATATCAGGCAAGGGCTCTTCCCCCGCCAGCTCGACAGACAGTCCTTGAAGAGTCTCCCTCTTTGAAGTTAGAATCTTCAACAAATTCGAAGATTCAGCTTGGAGATCAGTGAGGGTAGATCTCTCCGGAGCCTTTGAAAAAGGAGGATAGCAGACCGGGATCTTATCAAGATCTAACTTCAAAGCCCTTTTCTCCCGGTCTGGGTCCATCTTTTTGAGCCATTCTTTCCGCTCTTCCTCATCTTCAGCCACGGCTTTGGTTAAAACTTCAGATTCTTTGTTGAGAACCTCCTTCAGATTTGCCGTGGCTTCGTCATGGCATTGGGTGGCCAGCTCGTTCAATTGATCAACGTTAAGGCCCATCTTCTGAGCCGCCAGCCAGCCTAAATTTTTCAGCCTGAACCAGTGCCCCGGTTGCCATCATTTCCATAGACAGCTCATTCAGAATCGGAACCACCTCTGGCGAGTCTAGCCAGCGGCGAGCAATGTAGGACGTGCGCTCTGACCGCAGCTTGTAGACCCGTGCCGCGTCAAGGACCCTTTCAAACCGGTCCATATCACCCATCACTGTTTTAAATGACTTGCTCATTTTCTGAGACAAGTCTATCATACTCAACCAACATCCGAGCCACCGCAGTATGGATCTTGGTGGATAGCCCGGATGCCTCCTCAAGTGATTGGGCCGCGGTGTCCAGATTCTCTTTGACACGGCTCCTCCACTTCTCAGCTTGAGCCAATCGCCCCTTCAACTCGGCGCATTTGGCCAGCTTCTCCCTCAGCCCCGGAAGACCGGCCAAATCGTGCTTCAACTGCTCAATCTCAATTGCTTGAGCCTCAGCTTTGGCAGATCGGCGGTCATTTTCAGCCGCCAATGACCGCTACACGATCAACTCAAACTCAGCCCGGAGTAGAGCCTGTTAAAGAAAAATGAAGTTAGAAACAAATTTAACATAAAACATTAAGTGTTACAAGAACTCACTTACATCGGCAGCGAAGGCGCGGGATTGCTCAGCCCGCTCAACCGGGGATAAGGAGTTTAAGTACTCCCTATCCCTGTCGCTCACCAGGTTCCTGGAGGCGCGGTTGATACGGACATTTAGGTCTTCACGACCCAGTTCAACAAAAACCACATCGTCCCGGTGTGGACGGATGCGGCATTGGTAGACTTTCTCGAAAGAATCGAGAGATCTTTCAGCCGATTCCTCGGCAACACCTTTCCCCTTTTGTGCGGGGGTATACTTAGAATGGGGCTGTGATGGACCAACCCCCGCAGCAGCAGCAACTTCGACTGGCCTATGTTCAGCAATAGGCACAGCACTTTGGACGATGTTCGACCCTTGGGTCGAACTATCACTATCAACCTCCACCGGCTCAGCAAGATCAGCCGGTTTCATGGGTTCTTCTTTTTTCTTCTTCCGCTGCTCGTCAGCTGGAGACTTAGCCTTTCTTTTGGCTGTAGTCTTCTTCTTCTTGGGTGCCGGTTCACCCCGTTCCACATGAGACGGAACGGGGGCTTGTTTCCTCTGCTCCAAGATTGAATTTACCCATTAGACTTTTGTGCTTCTGGGCAAGTTCTTCACGGCAACGCCTGCATAACATAAGGGCGGTCAGACTATAAGAAGTTATCCCGGACACGAGGGAGACAAGAAACAACTTACGTTTATGAATCTTAAGGCTTATTTCAAAAGCCGACAACAATAACTCTAGGTTAAGATGGCTCCGTTGAGGGATCCAATTATCTTGTTTATTAACCGGGGCGTTTAACTGCACCACGGTTGTCTGGGCATACTCAATTATCACCGCCTCTTCAACTGTACATTGCGGGACATTGTTATTAAATTTGTTGATCTTGGGGTTTATATCAAAGGAGGTCTTGAAATTCCAAGGCTCCGAGCTGTACAAGTATGCGAACCTTGTCCGGTAACCCTTTTGGTTATCCGGGAGGTCTCCTACCAGTTTGTAACCCTTCCTATGGGCTAATGTAATCCACCCGGCGCCATGATCCTCTGAGGAACATAACCTGGCCCGGAATATATACCTAAAGGCTGTAAGCGAAGGTTTTATCTTCAAAACCTTGCATACTATCAAAAATGCCGTAATACACCCCCAAGCGTTCGGGTATACTTCAGCTACGGTGACGTTCAAAAATGAAAGCAACTCCCTAGTAAAAGGATGGAGAGGGAACCGTAACCCTAGCTCAAAAGCCGGAAAATATACAGCAATGCAGTTAGGTGGGGGAAACCTAACAGTCTCTAAGTTGGCTGGCCTTATAATGTTAATATTATCTGGAAGACCCCATTCTTCTGCCAGTTCCTCCGGGAAGTATATAATTTGTTCCGGGTCTTGAATCAATAAAATAATTTAAAGGCCCCCCATGTTTGATTGTAGAAAGGAGGAGGCTTCGGGGCACCGCTCTTCCGCCCAGACGATTCTTGTCTTGCTCCATGTTAGTATCTACAATCAAGAATCCGTCAGTTCAGGGTTTATTTTTGTTAGTAATGGGGAGGGAAAGCCCTACATCACTTCCCACGGTAGCAGGGGTACTTTATTTCCGGCGGAATAAACGGTTCAACAAGAAGATGGAGTATCACCTTCTGACCGGGGTATTACACCGGATCAATAAAACAGAATTCCACTCGACTCCTCTTCCTCATCTACGTTTATATCCAACAGGGGTCTCCAGGTGTTTCGAGGTCACGGTCACATTCGTGGC
>JAAKBH010001348.1:0-22672 GCA_019776075.1 Amaranthus palmeri | reverse complement strand
TGGGACTTTAAGATGAGACATTGGAAGAAATTAATGAAAATGAAAGTCTCAACTTAAAATACCTCCCCCCAAGACAATTTCATAATTTTTAGTCTCATTTCCTATTCTCATTCCCTTGAAACAAACAAAGACTAAAGACTTTTTTTACCCCAAAGTCTCATTCCCTCCTTGAAATCCCATGTGCCAAACACCCCATATTCCTTGAAACGAAAACTTATGGTACTATGTTTGCTTGTGCACTTAGGGTTCATAAGTTGTAGCAGAAAGACTTCAAAGTACGTTAGATTAAGAAAAGAAAAACAACCCTTATACATATTAATTATAGATGATGGCTTCGAAGCATACATAAATTTAGGTTTTGAAAGCACAACCTCATCAGATTTCATACATGAAAACAATATAGACATTCATGACAAAACCTATCAAGCACATCAACAAATGATAACCATGGACGTGAAGGATATTACTCAATTTTTCTAAATCAAAACAAGAATGATAATCAATCGTATTAATTGAAGTTCCACAAACCAAAAAGCAAACTAATGTCACCATGTACTAATCACAAAATTGATAAGCTAATATTAAAATCCAATTAAGTACATTCATCCCAAAAATGGCATGACCCGAATTAGGTTTTTTGAAGCTAAAATTGTCATATAGCTTCGTACTCCATATTTTTATACCTGTTAAATGTGAGCAAATACATAGATATCTCATATCAATAATCTGTATTTGGATAGATAAGTAAGGAAGAAGATGGCATCTCAAATTATTGACGCGTTGTAACTACCTAAGAGGAATGGTAAGGATTATGTTAACAGTAGCTGATCAGCATTCAACTCAAAAATATCAACTTTATTATAAACTTCATCACTATTGGAGAGGGATAATCCTTTCTGCAATGCTTGCATGATCAATTCGAAGCATTCTAATCTTACACATTTATCATCTTCCTTATTTAATATCTCCATAGTAAGTAACTCAATTGATAAAGATTAAGAAAGAAACACTGCTAGCAATGAAGGTTTGAAATGTGATGAATTAGGTCAAACCTAATTCGAAAAACAACTCCAAATATCCCAATCCCATAAAAAGATCATATCTTAGTTTCACCAAAGTAACACAAAAAAAAAAAAAAAAAGGCATTGCAACAAAACCAAAAAACAAATTGATAAGGTTCTTAAACCCAAAATAAAGAGATTATCTTGAGACGATGATACGCATAACCCTAATGTTCACTTGCCAAAAACTGCAAGAACCCATAAAAATGGCAGATACGTGAAGAAGGGTCAAGAATGGAGAAATTAAATTAATATAACATGAAACAACTGAAGTTCGAAAGTACAGGGAAAAAAATCCAAACCAACATGAAAACAAAAGGCATATATTTTTGAGTCACAATTTCGAAGAAATTAATGTCTGAATCACAAAATATTGATTTCAAATTCAACGATAAGAACTAAATAATACAGTAGCAGACAGTACCTACACAATCTCGGATGATAGCCTTGCAACCCAGGTCCATGACAAAGCTAAAAAGTTGAATGTAAATTTTTGATTTGTATTATTTTAACGACCAAGCACAAAAGCAATGTATCACAATGTATCTTATTTCATAATGCATACATTGGGATATGATGGTGACTTGAAAACAAATATAATCTATTATAGAGCACAATAAAAATATTTAATCTTATGAGATTCATAGTAGTAAGAGAAAACAATTATAACCAATAACCATATGAGATTCATCGTAAAAAAAGCATCACTGTTCGAAAGCTAAAAAAAGATAAAACCACCTGTTTGGCTTCATATTGTTGGAGCATTAATCAGTTGCTATAACCACAATTTATCCGATTACACTTCCTTAGAAACATCTTCTAATGTCCAACCTATAACAATTTAACAACTATTACCCAAAATAATTATTAAACAAATTCACCCAAATTGCTAAGTCATGTAATGTAATAGCTGGACTCTTAGAGCACTAATACAAATTATCCCAACCAGTAATAGAAAAATAGTAATGAAAACTTCACTACCATTGGATGACAACACACAATGTAATTTCATCAAATTAATTTTAAAACTCACTCTCATTGGAATCATAAATACCAATAACTCATTTGCATCACCGTGAGAATAAACTTTGACCCCTAGACCAGACTTATTTATGATGAAACTATTCTAAATCAAACTTATTTGTATATATTGCATTTGTAAATTGACAAACATTACGGTTTCAATTTCAATTGCAATTAAGTAGGTTTACACATCAACTGGGATCCAAACTGTAAATGTCACACACAGGGGCGGAGCAAAGTTTACCGGGGCCCTGTTTACTTCTACAACTGTTCGAATAAATGAGGCCCTTTAAAACAAGTTCGAAAGAAATAATATCACTTCAATTTCGAAATTAGTTAAATACAATGTGTTGTGAAAAATTAACATTTTAATAAAAATATTTTAATATCAACAACATATCTAGAAACTACGGAAAAATAAATAAGTATAACAATTATATTAAATTTTGCCAAAAAAAAAAAGAAAAAAGCTTTTAGAATAATCTAATCAACCATATTTATAATTATAACAGATTGAATCAAATTTTGCAAAGAAATGAAGATTCCAATCAATGGAAGGTTACTGACTTACAGGAAAAAGGAACTAAATTTAAATAAGCATTACAATATTAATTCTAATCAAATGATTATTAATCTAAAGCCATTTAGCTTAATTTAAACACCAAGAACAAAATAAATTAAAAACAAAATGGGGATACATATACATTCATACATTGAATATTTATTTAAAATTAGTAATTTGTAATAGAAATGAATTAGCTAAATACCTGAATGTTCAGGTACCCAATCTTAGATAGCGATTGAGTTAACAAAACTTCCTTTTTCTTATTATTCTGATGACTAAAAAATAGTGTTTATGTGTTTTGTTTCACTAATTTTTTTTTTAAGGAAATTTAAGAGCACTAGTGGAAGATACCATTGTATGAGTTGTTGGAAAGAAGATGAATAGATCAACAATGAATTTGGTTCAATTGAGACAGGAACATTGATGGTTTCCAAATAATTCACATAGGAAATTGGTGGGTATTGGAGATTGTGAAAAAAAATAAATAAAGTGTATGAGTCCTACAACTTCACAATGACCTTCCGTGTCTCTCTTGGTTTAATTTTATGTTCTTGCGATTAGTGTGTTTCGAACCCAGGTCGTGGACACTTTATTCCAAAATGTTTACCAGCTGCGCTAAGTGGTAATTACTGATAAGGTAAGCAATATTTAATATACAAGCATCCCGAATTTGGGGCCCTGTTCCGTTGAACGCCCTGAACCTGCCGAGAACCGCCCCTGGTCACACATCCTATACCAGAAATAGAACAACAAAAATAAACAAATTGATTAGGTTCTTAAAACTCACCAAACCATCCATCAAGAGCTAAAAGTAGATTTTTCCTTGAAAGCTACCAATTTTTTGGGCATTCCTCTAGCAACAACCATATGGCCACAAATCTTGTCCAAGATTCCACAAAACTAATCATTCCGAGAAATGTAGTTCGTCAACAAAGATTGATTACAATTAAACTTGGAATTATAACAAATATTTTTCACCCAAATACACTAAATCAGCATCAACTCGTTAAGGATGAACAAAGAATATTAAAAGCATGAATAAAATCAAGAAAGAAAAAAGAAAACACTAATTTTTAACAACAAAGTTAAAGCAAGAATGTTTCAAGGATGGAAACCTATATAGGCATGAAATATTAATTGAAGCTTAAAATTCCAAAACTTGAGCTCCACATTTGTGGTCTAATCTAAAATTCAAAATTACTTATAGGTTACATATAAAGTCAAGTGGCATTATAGTTTACCTATAAAGTCAAATAGCATTATGAACAAAAGGAGCTTGTAAAAACAACTTACTCGTATTAAAACAATCCTACATTCTTGTGGTAGAGGTACAGTGAAGGGTTATCGTCTATGTCTACCAGTCATGAAATGTCTCTGCACAGTTAATATAATCTAACAAAAAACACAAATAGTGAAATGTCTTTATTATCAAAAAATTGCTTCAATTAATTGAATTCCAAGAATAAAGTTATGCAGAATTACCACAAATTAGCCTTTTGCTTATCTTTGGGAGTGGAAGTTAGCAAGAACTATTACCTTTAGCATCTCATCAGGTTCATTATTATACAACATGTGTATAAGGCAAGCAACATCTTGAATTCAATCAAAATGATCACTAAAATACGATTAGAGTCTCAAACTTTACAACCCAAATGACATTACATCATATTCAATCAAATCAAGGAGAGAGTAAAGAGGAAAACAAGAAAAACTTAAATGTGCATCATCAAAATAAAAAAAAACACTAAATTCATAGAATCATCTTGAACAAAAACTCAGTAAACTAACAACACCTTCCCACCACAACACATCATCTGAGTCAATAAATTCAAGATCAAACTGAAGATACTGAAGATTAAGAACAAGGAGAGAATAAAGAGGAAACAAGAAAAACTTCAATGTGCATCATCAAACTAAAAAACCCTAAATTCAAGTAGCCAAAACAAAGAAAAATATCAAATTCTTACCGACAACAGACCCTCTGATTCAACTCAAGAGCCTTCTTCAACTCCTCTTCTTCCACCGACAACGAACCCTAATTCCACACCTCCATTTCCGCTTCTGATTCTTACCGAGGGTTTCCGACGCAACCACTGAATGTGGGAATTGAAGAGAAAACAAGAATAAGTGGATCTGTGTCGGGAGGAAGGAGAACTGAGCGAGGAGTTGAAAGTGATGAGGTAGAAAGCGAGTTGAATTGAGCCATGAGGAATAAAACGAGCCCCATGAGGAATGAAGGGACAAGGCAGAGGGAAAAAGGCAAAAACAGTGTTTTCACTGTTTTACTGTTCATAATGAACAGTTTTCAGCCCTTACACATTTTTTATATTTACTAGTTGTGGGGCCGAGTGCTACGCACGCGGTCCTCCAAGTTACACTATCGAATGTAATAATACAGCTGTATACCTTCTATTAAATATAATGTGAATGAAAATATTGAAATGTCAATGTGGTAAAGGGTGAACAATGCAAGGCCGAAGGTGTATATTAAGTAGTAGGTAGCATAATTAAAGTGAGACATGGAAAAATATTAAAGTGTTATATGTGTCAGACACTTGTCTTGTTATGGATGAATATCATTTACTTCAGAGATCTACATTGCAAAATTGTATTCTTTCTTTTTTGCATCTGCTAGTCAATATGAGATATTTGTATCTTTCAATACAAACTTTCATTGCAAGAAACAAGATGTCATTAATGTTGTGAACATCAGTTTGTGAAAGTAGCTAGCATTTAGTGATTTTGAAAAATTGAGTATCAGATTAAACAGAAGAAATTTCAATGAAAAAATAATTAATTGATTAGAAGATAAATTAAGGAACCCTAACGTTCTAAGTAATATGAATGTAAACACCATATTGGGCAATCACTATTTTCTCATCCTTAGCTTGTTTCAATTTCAATGGGAGAAAAAAGAGAGGGAAACAATTCAATTTTAAGTCAAGAGAAAAACTATATGCATAAGCAATACACTACATTACAATGTAATACAAAAGCAATGATAGAACTACATGTTCAATCAATAGATAAACAAAGTGAACATAGTTGTAATGAGTTAGGAATGTAAAAGTAAAGCTTCTAATAATAGGAGTTACCAAACAAGTGTTCAAAACTGTCAACAATATTGAAAGTAGTGTTCCAAAAGCTAACATTATAGACAATTTTAGGAGTCGAAGTCCATTTGATTGGAAGAAGTTTCTTCATTCGATAAATATAAGTTGCGCTTTACTCGGCAAACCTTTTCTGATAGTTGTTGACCGTGGATCATGTGAAGACGTACTGGAAGTCAGCTGAACAACAGAGACGAATACATTGGAGCATTGTAAACTCGTAGAAAGAGTTGACAATGATTGTAAACATAAATATGAATGAGAATCAATGTTTAAAACAATGCAATTCTATAAGAATTAATGCATGATGATACTCATATGGTGTACAATCACTTACAGGGCGTTTGGTATGAAAAATTTGTATGCAAGAAACGGAATGAATAATGCATCACCGTTACCAAGCGTTTGGTTGGACATCTAAGATAAACCAATCCATTTTCATAGTAATGTTTTCCTCCCATTTGTAAACATCATGTAACAAAAACCATTACCCTCAACCCTCCATCAACAAATTATACTGATTTGCTACTACTACTACATATCTAAATGTCATTCATCCTACGTCCTCCTTTTCTCTTTTCTCTTTTACTCAAAATTAGTTGGTGTTTCTACTCTTAAGTTTTCTCAATACGACATTCATAATTAATTCATACTCCTTCTGTTCCTTTTGTTTGTTCACTATAAGTTTTTCCACTTTATAAGAGACACATTTAAATTTGATTTTTAAAGTATATATTCAAAACAAAATATATTCATGTGGGATCTTGTCAGATTCGTCTTAATGAAAAGAATTTTAATATATAATTTTTACAATTTTTATTATGCATACTATGAGATATCGAGGCTTAAAATTTGCGTTGAAATACGTGAAAAAAAAAATAAAGTGGACAAATAAAAAGGAATGGAGAGAGTACATCTTATATTCAAAAGTAATTGCAAGAATTAGATGAATTGTTACAAAAAAAAATGAATAAGGAGAAAAATAAAACTTCAAATGATTTCACAAAGGAAGTAAACTCCTTTTAAAACAATGGGTCAAGGGAAATAGGTTTTTAAAGGTTATTTTAACACAGTTTGAGAAAAAAATTGTAATTAAGACTAACTAATTAAAATTTAAATTTTATATGTTGCAATTTCATAGCTTCCACCATTAAAGAATTTATAATTTTACCTATTTCTTAAATATTACTATCATTTTCTTTGTGTCATCAAACTCATCACCTTTCCATTAGAGCAATAAACAAATAAAACCATAAAAACAACTAAGGGAAACGTAAACAGGTGTTTTCTTTACATTGTTATATACCATCCTTACCCTTAACCTTACCCTTACCCTTACCCCTCTATATCAATTCTCTTTTCATTACTTTTATATTTCCATACAAAACACCCCTTTAATGTACTAAATGTCTAAGCAAACAATCACTTAATACAAAACATATGGAAACAGAAAAGAGACGAATTGGTGATCCACTTGCAAAATCTGAACAAGCTTCCCAACCAAAACCACTCTATGTAACTTGACTATGCCTATTAGACAATGATAGTCCTAGTTTTCAGAAGAGATATTCTGTTGATTACGAATGACACAGTTGGTCGTAACTTAGATAGGGAAATCGGTATTTGATATTTCTAATCTAATATTCAAATTTGTGAAAAAATAGGCCAACTCTAGAACTGCATGGAATTAGATGACTAAATACAAACAATTGTAAGTGAAAAGCAAGCGTCTACTTCAGTTCAATCTATATGCATACTTGAGAATATATGAAATTTTACCCGCTAGGGAGAGTTTTTAGAGAAAGGTTTCACACCTGTTACAGAGCAATGGCGGTAGACAGGGGCAATGGCTGCTGGACAACTTGCTTGGTGAGACAGGAACGACGGCATTGGCTGCCTAGCGGGGTTTATTATAGGGTTTTTGCACTTAAGGATTTTTACAGGAGAGAGAAGAGAGAGAGAGAAAAATATCAAAACAAAAACCAAAATGAAATGAACTCATATGTGTGAATATACTTTTCGAGTCCTCAATCATGTCTACTGATCTTCAACGATGTATTATCATGTTTTTTAGACATCATTTTATAGCTTGTGAAGGCTTTGATTGAAAATGAGGATAGTTTAAAGATCGTTTGATCAAGTTTCAAGCGATTTTAGAGGCTCTATACATGGTCTTGGGCATGATTACATTGGCCTTGATCGTATTCATGAAGCACTTAAAGCTTTGGAGTATTTTGTACCAAGTTTTGGTCGAAATTAGATAGCTACGGTCAAAGCCACATTGAAGCAAAGCTAAACACAAGCTGTTGGGCATTATTGAGTGAAGTTTCGGTCAAAACTATACTGATGATAATTTCGACCGAGATGAAGCCCACTTCGTGTAAATCTGGACCCAGGCTGCTGATTTCGTTCTCTCATTCGACAGTTTCAACAACCCAAGTTTTCTATAACTTATTTATTAGAAAGTGAGTGGAGGTTATCATGAATGAATTTCAGTTTCTTAATTAAGACGGTTAACTATTGGGGCATTTTTATTATTTTCATTAGTTTTAAGTTAGTGGGGGTTATCATTCTATGTAAAGTAGCTCTATAATGTTAGAGTTAAAGAGTTAGGACGACATTATAATTTTTTTAGTAGAAGTTAGTGCAGCAACATTTTTCTTTCTTTTCAGTTTTAGAATTTTTTTCATTTTACATAGTTTCATGCTTTTTAATTAATTTCTTAATTAAGCTTTAATCTCCATTTAATTTTAAAGAACCGCTTTATGTAATTCGAAGTTTAAGGTTTTGTTTATCCATTCTATACATCAACAAAAGACCCTAATTTCACTATAAACATTCAAAGACAATGATCATAAAGGTCTAATTACTCCAATTTTATACAGAAAACCCTCCACGCCCATAAAATATCATATCCTAAAGTCACCAAATCAACACACAAGAACCAGTGCAAAAAACTATAAAAACAAAAAAGCTCAGCAACACAAATGGTAAGCTTACCTATATCACGCGAGGGTGGAGAAGCCAAAGAGATATGTGTCTGCCTTAACACAAAAACAAAAAATCAACGGTTAAATTTAAAAACATCAGTATATAAAAAATTATTGGCAATTGAAGATGAGAATGAGACTCACCTGGAGTAAATAGTTAACGAAATCTGTTGTTATTCCGTCCTCGAAAACGACAATATTGTTATTTCATTAACAAAATCTGGTACATTCTCTAGTGAATCGTTTGTGTCAATTGATAGTGTTGCTGACTGTTGAACTCATTGACGCGTTTCGATCTAAAAATCTTGATGACTTTCCTGCTACTCAAGGAACAGGTTGTGTTTCAAGATAAAGAGTTACAAGCAATTTCAATTTCAAATTCTAGTTTTAACAAAATAATGCATACTCTGAACTTTGGAAATGAATTCAGTTCAAAATTAAGTTGAACCATGCAAATGAATTTAGTAGCCCAGACTATGCAATTGAATTTAGATTCAAATTCTGATTTTAACAGAAGTAAGGTGGATTTAGAGTAACACAATTCACAATGACATTTTATATACAACAGCTAATTCCTCAACAAAAAATTCCCATTACAACAACGATAACGATAAAAAAAAAACTTTTAAAAAGCACCTTGAAGGTCATTTCAAACAATTAGCAAATATGAGTCAACCAAAAACAACAAATCTAGATTAGAGAAGAGGGAAAAAATAAGAATAGATAATAGATACTTTGTCATGTATTTGGAGGTCATCCTCTACTATTTGTCCTTTAGTTTTGGTTCTTTATCTTCACAAAAACAAGAAAAAAGATGAGTAGAGAGAAAAAAATAGAATAGATGTATCATTTTATCAATCCAACCTGAAAACCCAAAATACAAAACAAAGCCAATTTAAAGAACCAAAATTTAAAAAATTAACCAACAAAACAGATACAAAATTACACATATATATCAATTACATCTAACAAAACCATATCTCAATCGAATTTGAGAGACACCCTAAAAATTGCAACAAAATTATAAATTCAGAATGAAACAAACAAAAAAAAATAGAATTTTAGAATAAAAACATTAAGAAGCAACTGAGAAAATGTAGCAAAAAATTAAGGAAAAGGGGCAATGGGGAAATGGGGAAGGGAGCGGTGTAATAATGTGGTGCATGTGAAGAGGAATGAAATCAACGGCCAAGATTGTTTGCAAAGACCAGTGGAACAACAAGCAATCTCTATTTCTGTCAAAAAGGGTACTTACACCATAACAAAGTGTTTAAAATAGCATTATCGACTTCAATAGGGTAACTCGTAGACCCATGAGTTCAAACCAAATTTAAGTGTCATCTAATGAGGGCACATGGGCATGACAGGTGATATGAAGAATCCAAGTAGCAGAAACAAGGGCATCTTCCATCACATACAAAAAGGCATCAGCTCACAATGTTGACATTGAATAATAGTATTGCAAAATTAACTAAAGTTATAATTTATAGCCAAAGTAAGCCTTAAAGAGACACAAGACAACCATACATACTGCCCCGTTTTTGTTTGAAGAGTCCATGATCTATCATCAAAGCCCCTACAAAGGACATCTTGAATTTGAAATCTACAATCAACGTTAACAAAAAAAAAAAAGAGAAGCAATTAGATATCCATAATTATTGAGTCTCTATAATCCCACATTATAAAAAAAAAAAAAAAAAAAAAAAAAAAAAAAAAAAAAAAAAAACCTTCTCTTTAAAAGAAGTTGCAGATTCTAGGCCACTTGATATCCTTAATTTTAATGCAGTATATGGACACAACCAATTATTGAGCCTACGACTATGTGCAAATTGTCAAACGTTGGAGCAATAGTGCTTGGTATATATATTAGTTCAAGTTCAATGCATATAACTCAGTTCATATGAGTTCATGTTCAATGCATACTGATGTGTGATTGGTTAAGTATCTGGAACTCATGTTTGTCGCTACTTTATGCTCAACTATATTATATCCAAACATCTTAATCAGTTTCTTCTATTTTTTTCTTCTCGTGATTTACTTCACACTTGCTACTTTTGGTAATGATTCGGGTTTTTGGGTCGGGTCACCTTTGAACAACTCTAACCACAAGTTATCGTGTCACATTACGTAGGTAGGACACTTGGACACTATTTTTGGACCACAAAACATGTGTTTTTTTTTTTTATAATCTAGACGAGTCAAACACTTAGACATGTAATCGTGTCGAATATGAATTCTCGAGTCCGTCAACACTCAACAAAGCTCGTACGGAGGATGAAAAGAGATTTGTTTGATGTTTGTGAGAGTTCTTCATTAATCGTGAGAATCATAGACAAATTATCAAACAAACAATAATGCCAGAGCATGAATCCCAAAAGATTGGCATGATGACTTGATGAGTATATACTAATCGAATATCTAGTTAAGCTAGTACAATTAGGCGAAAGGTTTTCAGTCACAATGTTGATTGTCTTAAAAAGAAAAAAATAGAATGTACTACCTTCCCATTGCGCCTATAACCAATTTGCTGCTACTTATAACACTCTTATTTTTCATATATTTTTCTGTGTCCTCGTCAATAAACATATAAAATGGAACATTCCTCTTTGCAAGCCTGCTACAAACTGCAGATAAGATATCAAAGGTACCAAAAATTGTAGATGCCACTATGACACCGTGATACTTGTCCAACTCAAGAAGATCCTCTTCGTCAACATCAAATCCACTTCCACGACCAAGTGTACTACCTTTTACAAACCTGTAAGAGAGCATATCAGCACACAAACATAAAACAAACTATCCACATGGTCAACTATAAAACAACATGAATACAAAATTGAAATTAAGAAATCAAAAACCTAAATAAAATGAAATAATTTTTGGAACTTAGATTGGACAATGTTACGCAAAATACATAAGGCAATCGGTGGATACAATATAAGTTTAAGTCGATATTGCTGTATCCAGTGGATGTTTCTTGTGCTCTGTCTAGAAACTAAAAATATCCCTAATAGCTAATGAATATTCATCCAACATGCTTTAAAATCTCCCATTTAACCAAAACAAATATGATTCAAAATACATATATACTAAAACTAACCCATCACCCAATTTACAACAATAAAAGAGCCGAGACAAAGATACATACAACAATTTAGCTTCTAAAGAATGTAACATTAACACACAATCAATTTTTGATGAATCTCCCAACTCTTGGCGAGCAACAACAAATAAGCTAGGTTAATCAAGAGTTATTCATGCCAAAACAAAACACTACTATAAAGACTTAGAACTAAAAAACAAATTAATTGCTTAAAAAAGCTAAATGTGCGTATGAAATCGATAAACAACGTTGAGCGTAGATTACCTTCAACAACAATGGTAAATCTTATCTTAATGGTGAAGTTTACTATCACACATATACCTAAACAACAAAAACATACTACTATCACCAACCAATGCATCATCAAAGAAATCTATGAATCGTTGTCAAGTGTCAACCACAAACTCTTCCAAACTCAAGGTCAAGAATCACTTAAATACATTAACATGCAACCACTAAACCCTAAAAATTAACCAATTAAACCCAAAAAATTAAATACTAACAATCACCAACAAACGCATCATCAAAGAAGTTCGAGCTACATCAATATCAACCAATTAAACCTCAAAATACATCGCTATACAACAAATAAACCCAAAAAATTAATCACATTCATGAAACAAAAAATACAATACAACTATTGAACACAAAATCTATTAATATAGAATTTAATACTACTAAACCCAAAAAATTAAATACTACCAATCACCAACGAACGAATCATCAAAGAAGTTCGGACTTTAAAATTAAATACTAAACCCAAAAAATTAAATTCCTGATCCAAAAGATTGAAACTTGGTTAGACACTAAAACCCGAAATTTGAAAACCAAAAAAAATCAAATCTTCTTGATTAGACGTTAAAACCCAAAATCTGAAAAACGAACCTTCTTAAAGTTATTGCAATTGAAGACCCGATTCTTACAAGCCCTTACAAAACCTCACCATCGTCTGTAAACTTCCCTCACATCCGTGAAGTCTACGCCATTTTTAAGCACATCCGTTTCCCAGAAGCCGAAGCAAGTTCGATACCATAACTTCACTTGATTATTTGCTGTTTTTGAGGAGTAAGGATACAATTGACATCCGTTCCCCAGAATACCATACTATCACTTGATTATTTGCTGCTGTTTTTGAGGAGTAAGGGTACAATTGTACAAAGTAGGCTTTGAAAACATCATCTGGGTTTTCGATTATACAAGAACAAAGAAAATCAAAATCAGAGTGAGAAGCAAAGTTGGAAAAGTGAGAAGCAGAAGATGATAGAGAAATTAATGAAGATGAATCACAATTACTGATGTTCTTCCATAAAGATGGAGGAAAGAGAAGAGAGAGAAAGGGAAATGAGGGAAGTGTTAGGCAGCAAAGAAACCGTAAAGTTCAAGCTGACGGGGAAAAATTACTGTTCATTTTGAACAGTGTTATTCGCTTGCAAATGTTTTATTGTTAATTAGTTGTGGTGCCGCGTGCCCCAAGTTATACTATTAAATTTCATAATATTGTTTTATATACTTCTGTTAATAACTTTCTATTAATAAAAGGAAAATTTATTTTTAAAAATCCGACCTTTGGGTTGTTCTCTTCTAAAAATCCGACCTTTTGATTATTTTCTAAAAATCCCACCTTTGCACCCCATCTTCACTTAAAGTACACAACCCATTGTCTACCTGAAGAACCGGTTAAAATGAATTTTATAAAAAAGGAAAATTTACTTTTAAAAATCCGACCTTTGGGTTGTTCTCTTCTAAAAATCAGACCTTTAGGTTGTTCTCTTCTAAAAATCCGACTTTTTTTTATAAAATTCATTTTAACCGGTTTTTCAGGTTAGACAATGGGCTGTGTACTTTAAGTGAAGATGGGGTGCAAAGTTGAAATTTTTAGAAAATAATCAAAAGGTCGGATTTTTAGAAGAGAACGACCCAAAGGTCAGATTTTTAAAAGTAAATTTTCCTTAATAAAAATATGAATGAAAAATTTGAAATGTAATTGTATTCAAAAGATGTGAAGAATGTAAAGGTTGTAAGGTGCACAGAGCAAGTGCTATGAGTTGAAGTGGTTGTGATATAATGATGATCGTTGGAGTGTTGTTTAACGAAAACATTATTTGAAATTAAGCATAAATAAATAATAGTAGGTTGTTAGGTAATTCAAGAAATCAAACAATTCAAATGTAGATGTAAATGTTGTAATATAGTTGTAAATCAACTGTTTATTCAATAATGTAAATTTTTTACTGAAAAATGATAAAGTTAAGATAAAATATGTAAATTATGCTAAAATAATTATGAAAAAACGAAGGAAAGTAGTGCAAAGCACCAAACAAGCGTCTACTTGTTACATAATCAACCTCTAACCTCAGATTTGCAACTTTTCACTGTGATGGAGTCAGAATTTTGCTTAAACAAGTCAAACGTCAATGTTTATTTTGTAATGAGTACCTTTCCTTTTTGTTTTACTTTTGGTAATGGAACCAATAAAAGAAAATTAATCCAGTCTGTTTTGGTACCCTAAGCTGAAACTTAAAGTACCAAGAAAAAAAATTCAAGGAAACAAACATATGAAGAAACTTGTGACTAAACTTGTGCAGGTAAATACAAATTCTAAGTATAACATAAAATTTTCCGTGAGGTACAAACACCAAATAAGAAAACCCATAATTCATAAAACAATGGTCCCTAAAAGCAAGACCAAAACCGGCTCTAACGGAGATATTAGCAAACATAGCTTCCAATATTCAGTTGCGCGAAGTACACAAGTGGGGAAGAGGCCTAAAGATATGGGGGCTCTATAAACGCCTAAAGCTCGACCCATTTTCAAGCCAACTTGAAACCATCTGCTAGAATGTTGGGTTGAGTAGCACCAAAGTTGAAACCCTACTAATTAGTAGCTACGAAACCAGCATGCTCTTCTTCTTCTTCTTCAGACCATTGTTTCTCCAACACTTTTATAGCCTTCTCATAAATGCCATTGCGATCATGAGTTTGTAAGTTCTCGATCTTGTCCACAAATTAAGCCCTTCTCAAGAATCTTTGACTAACTTTTGGTAACATTTCAAGACACTCACAAATTAAGCACAAAAAAATCAATTTCCTTTCAATCTGAACACCTACTACAAAGCAACAAAGCAAAATTGTAATAAAAAGCAGAGTTCTACCAGAGAAATTGAACAGAAAGTGGAATAATAGCAATCCAACCTTAGCATGAAGCTTAGCAAGAATCTTCGACTAATTTTGGTTGTAATTACCTGATATTTGCTTTCTTTGCTCATTAATTTCGCAATCAGAACCTAAAATGAATACCAAAATTAGATTATAAGTAAAAATTAAGAAAAAGAAAACCATATTATCTGCATTTGAATCTCTAAATTCTTCTGATTCATCACAAAACGAATATCTTAATTCGAACTGTAATTCTAAAAAGAGAAAAAATAAAAAAAGGAAGAAAAAGGAAAATCAATGAGCAACATTCATATAGAAGCACTAAAAATCCAAGTCAAACAGGTCAATTTTTTTGAATGAAGGAACTCAAAGATCAAGCAATTAAAACAATAACCTAACCTTATGAAATTGAAAAAATAAACAAGCAACCAAAAATCCAACAAAGAAAATTCAAGCAACAAATAACCAACAAATCCCTCGGTTCGAAAACCATACATTAAAAATTTCACCAAGCAGGTTTAGATTTCCAGACATAATCAATAAAAAATAAGAGAAACTAACATGCATTAAAAAAATAAGAACCTAATTATACCAAATAAAAACCCAACTATACCAAATTTCAACAGCTAACATGTAACCCATTAGAAAGTGATCATGTTGTATTAACCTGAAGTCATATATTCATATTAGATAGATTTAAAGGAATGGGTTTATGAGCAAAAACACCATGCCCAATTTGCAAATTATGAGCAATGATTTGCGTATAAATTGCAAAACAAATATGTTGAGGATTTAGCATGCTAGCAAAATAAAATGAATATAAATTTATGACTTTTTATAGTTAAGTACTCCTACCAGCAAGAAAGCATAGCAATCAGCACAATAACATACTTCTATATATAAATACCAAGTAATGTCAAAAAATGCTAGCAATTGAGACTTGAGGGAAAGAGACCCTAAGCTAATGGCAGAAGGCATGGAGCTCTTAATTAATTTTAGTATATTATACTCTATCACACCTTTTATATAAAAGTATTAAATTAGAAGTGTAGTTCGGTTGTACAAATACCCAAGTCTCTCTTATACCTGAAGGCATGTTAAATATCATACTTTTATTAGGCTCGAGGTGTGCTTGCAACACAACTATATAAGTCTCTTTTATGTGTGAACGCTAAGTATTTCATTTTTAAAAAAGAGTTGGGTAGGTTGAAACATGAATATTTACACATCCAATATAAAATTGTTGAGAAGTGAAAAAGAACACCAATAACAAAACAAACGAACAATCAAAAAATGCAATTCACAGTGGAACAGAAAGGTAATGAATTTAAAGATTGTAAAGTGAAAAACTTTCAAGTACCTTGCTTATGAAATTGATGATTAGAGAACTTGAACTTAACTCCGAAGCTTCTGTTGAAAAGCTTTGAAATTCAATAACAAAATAAAAAAGATCAAAAAACAACAATTTGAAAAAAAGAAGCAAAGAACTCAATATAAGATGTCAAGTCTTACAAATTCAATCATGAAATCTGAAAAAAAAAAAAAGTGGATATAACTAAAATTGTGTTCGACAATACATATGAGGTCACTGAACCAAACAAATAAAGTTTTACAGCAAATAATCAAAATAGTAGGAGTTGACAAATTATCAAATTGTCAAAAATTGTACCAATAATCGTTGCAATTACAAAAAATCCAAGACAAAGGTCATTGTCCACTGTCAGCAAACTGCGGATCAAAAACCCATAAAAAATTTAAAAACTAAAAAAAATCGTACCAATATTCATCCAAAATGTAGATATCCTAATTTCACATAAATGAGAGGTCTGTGGCTACTTTTTAGTTTTAACCATGTGTGCATAACAATACACAATCTTGTGAACGCATATAATGTAATCATAAGAAACAGACAAAGCAAAATAGTGAGTCGTTACATGTATTAGCCATATAGCTTTTCCACAACAAACTGAAGTAATTTGAAAAAACAAATAATACAATTGGTTGCCCTTTTAGTTGTCCTTTAGAGTTGAAACTGAAATAAAGATAGGAATTATTTACCCTCGATAATTATGCTTCTACATTATCATTGCAAAGTTTTTTTTTTGGAAATCATACATTATCATTGCAAAGTTAGAACAACCTAAGCAAAGAGTTAGGCTCCTAAGAGTCACGGGTTTGAGTTTTATTATCCTCATTTCAAGTGAAATATTTAGCACCATGTATGAAGAGGTCGTACGACATCCACACTTCTAGACCAAAATGCTCTAGTGTGAGGGGGCCTGATTGAGATTTTAACATATATTGGGGCATCAACCGCTAGTTTATGCTTTTGGTTGAGTTAGTCATTTGACAAAGTAAGGGGTAATCGACGAAGTTGCAATAGAATCAAAAAGTTTATAAAACAACAAACACTCCATGCAATAGTTTTCACTGGTTCAGTAGACTAATTTTTTCAGAACAGCACCAAATATTTCTTCTTTTGTAGATGTTTCAAGCACCAAAGGTCCAAAACTAAGGACATGAAATTTCAAGCATAATAGGAACCTTCTATATCATACTAATTTAGCTTATGATATTCTAGCTACAAAATCAATCATAAGAATACGGATTATTGACACATATGCTCTCAAATGCAACAAGAAAAAGGCTAAATAAAAACAGATTCAATATCAAGAACCATGAACATATTTATCATTAATAATAGGGTAACAATTAACAATTACCCAAGTTTTGAATATCTGAATTGATTAATTCAAATTAGTGGGTGCAATCAAAATGAGCATAAACATTGAAATATATCATAATTAGAAATAATGGTGGGATGGAAGATAAATCTGAACAATAACCTTTGGGAATTGGAATCAGATTATGGTGGTTGAGGTGGGTTCTAACTTGAGAGTTGAGATATCAAGGCTAGTAGTACTAAATGCTAGGAATCACCAGCTTCCTTAAATTTCTTTAATTCCTGCAAAAAGTTCTCACCCTTTCCAAAATTATCTTCAAATTGATAGCTTCCTTAAATTTCTTTAATTCCTGCAAAAAGTTCTCACCCTTTCCAAAATTATCTTCAAATTGATGTAAAGCAGCTTGAATAATTATCTGACGATCACGAACCCTTATGAGACATTTATCAAGGGCAGTAAAAAAATCTAGGCTTTGTACACTATACTCAAAATAATCTTGTACCAAACCAAATGAATCTTGATTATTCCAAATACCTTTTTTGCATTCTAAAATAACTCTAACAACTTCCTGATTCATATCAATTAAACAACCAGAAACTTGTCTAAGAGAATCAAGGGATAAAGAATGAAACTCATCACCGACATTAGTAAGGAATTAATGATGTGAGTAGTGGGTTCATGGAGGTGAGAACCAAAGACTTGAACATCCTAGGCAAGTTGACAATCCTATAAATAAGAGCTTAGTTCATTACTGTTCATCTGGGTGTTTGTATTTTCATCTTTTACAGGTGAGTTTGCATCATTTGACGAAAGTTTGCTTGATTTAGCACCCTTTTTGGGTAAATAAAGTTGATAGCTTTTTGGATGTAAGATTGATTATGAATTTTTACCTGTTAAAAGACCATGAATGTATTGAAGCCATACCCCTTCCTCTCAAAATGTTCAACCTCCCCATCACATTTGCAAACAAAAACCCACAAAAAATTCAATTTCAATTTCAATTTCAAATTTCCATTAACAATTTAGTTAAACCCTAAATTTAATTTTATAATAACCAACAGTAAATTACCTCAGGTAAAGACCCTCAAAAGAAGAAACATCTTCAAGGTAAAGATCATTAAGACCATGTTCTTGAATGGCTTGTTGTAAAGACCCTCAGAAGAAGAAACCTTGATGGGTCGATATTTCAAGAACAAAGAAAATCAAAATCAGAGTGAGAAGCAAAGTTGGAAAAGTGAGAACCAGAAGATGATAAGAGTGAAGCGAGGGATGAGAGAAATTAATGAAGATGAATCACAACCATTACAGATGTAATGATGTTCATCCATAAAGATGGAGGAAAGAGAGGAGGGAGAAAGGGAAATAAGAGAAGTGTCAGTACAAAGAAGAAATAAGGCAGCAAAGGAAAGTTCAATCTGACGTGGAAAAATTACTGTTCATTATGAACAGTGTTCGTAGCTTACGTGGAAAAATTACTGTTCATTATGAACAGTGTTCGTAGCTTGCAAATGTTTTATTGTTAATAGATGTTCTTGAATGGCTTGTTGTAAAGACCCTCAGAAGAAGAAACCTTGATGGGTCGATATTTCAAGAACAAAGAAAATCAAAATCAGAGTGAGAAGCAAAGTTGGAAAAGTGAGAACCAGAAGATGATAAGAGTGAAGCGAGGGATGAGAGAAATTAATGAAGATGAATCACAACCATTACAGATGTAATGATGTTCATCCATAAAGATGGAGGAAAGAGAGGAGGGAGAAAGGGAAATAAGAGAAGTGTCAGTACAAAGAAGAAATAAGGCAGCAAAGGAAAGTTCAATCTGACGTGGAAAAATTACTGTTCATTATGAACAGTGTTCGTAGCTTACGTGGAAAAATTACTGTTCATTATGAACAGTGTTCGTAGCTTGCAAATGTTTTATTGTTAATAGAAATAGATAGATAATAGATAATAGATTATATTAATTGTAAAGGTGGTAGTTGGGTAATGGGAGTAGTAAAAGTGGGGATATTTAGATAAAAAAAAAAAGATAAACAAAAAAGAAAATGGGACAATTAATATGATTTTGCCAAATAAGGAAATGGGACAACTAAAATGATTCGGAAGGAGTATATATAATCGTATTATGATTCCACCTTTGAAAAATTTATTCCAACTAGAATCGTAAGATTCTACAGCTTTAAGATTCTACCTGCGATTCAAATCGCTCGCTTGTTTTTGAATCGTAAAATCATAAAATCGTAGAAGAGAATCGCGATTTTAACAACAATGCTATATACTAAAACCATTATTTAGAAGGACAAATGTTGTCTTCATATTAATTCATTTCCCTCCAAAATACATTCTATTTTATACTCCCTGTGTTCTTCTAAGTTCTTCAACCTTACTATAACGGGTAGTTTCAAAAGTTCTTCCATTTTATTATAATTTCTATTTTTGGAAAGTTTTCATCCCACTTTTACCCCTTAAACCCCCACTTTCCTTACTTCACACCACTATTTAATTATTTTCTCTCTCATATTTACCATATACTTCACACTACTATCATGTTAATTTAGGATAATAAAGTGTCAAGTAATCAATTCTAACCTATTAAATATATTCATTTGGAAAATTTTAAGAGTTTGTCATTTGTCATTTTTCCACTCATTTATTATATTGTATGATACGTGTATATGTTTTTATAAATAAAAGAAATGTTGAATGTTGTTTTTTGAATGAAAAAAAAAACAACATTCAACATTTCTTTTATTTATAAAAACATATACACGTATCATACAATATAATAAATGAGTTGAAAAATGACAAATGACAAACTCTTAAAATTTTCCAAATGAATATAGCTTCTAAAGGTGTAAGAATTCTTATATAAGTTTCATTTAATTACTCAATTAACACAATTTGCCTACACTACAATATCTATTGAAAATATCATTTATGAAATCTCTTCCCTAAAGTCATCAAAAGTAAAGAAAAGCACTCATGACTTTAAAAAAACACAGAAGTATATATTCAACAACACTCATGACTTTAAATAATTAAGATATTTTTATATTATATTATATATATATACATAAATACACATAGAAGTATATATTCAAAAGATTAAATTGTAATAATTACTATAATACTTGATATTACGTGCATAAGAAAATTTGAATAATTGATACCTTTAATTTCTCTTACACGTCAAATTATTTTTTCTATATTTATTATAGTTACAAATAACAAATTAATATCATAATTTAAACTAAATTTGTTTATGTTTAAGAAATTATTTAATTTATATAAAATTTTCCGTGCTTGGCACGGGATTCAAGCTAGCTAGTAATAAATACAATAACATCATCATTGAGTTTAGAGGGAAAATTTTTATTGAGAAAGTAACATGTAAACAATTTTAAAAAGTGATAACACATGCATTGTTTTGTGTTAGTAATAAAATTATAGATAAATATTTTTTAAAAAGATTTTGATTTTAATTTTTCCTTTTTTTGTTGGCAAATTAACATGTTCTTTAGGCTATCAGGTTACCTTGGTGCTCTAATCAAACACACTTTGAAATTAGAAATATTTATGGTTAATCAAAAATATAATACTCCCTCCGTTTCTTTTTGTTTTTCCACCTTATTAAAACGGGTAGTTTTATAAGTTTTTTCACTTTAGAATATATCCATTTTTGGAAAATTTTCATCCCACTTTTACCCTTTAAAACTCCACTTTCCTTACTTCACACCACTATTTTTTTACTCAAAAAAAAAATAATATCCATTAGGCACTACCACTAAAGATTCTATTTTTCTTAATCTTGGTGAAAAACCCAAATAGAAATATCAAAAAGGAACGAAGGGAGTAATTACTTATCTTATTAGTCACCACGGATCGAATAATCTTGTGAGTTGGGTGTAGGTCCATATTGAAAAAATTTCGGTGTGAGGTCAATTATTGATTTAAATTTCTTATAATTTGGTTATAGTTCAATAAATTAAGTTTAGTTTTGTTCAAGTCTATTTATTGTATTTCAATTGTTCATTTACTTATGACTGATTACATAAAAAATAATAGTTCTATATTAGTACTTAAATTCATTTATTTGATTAAAATTATTATTTGTTTAATCGATCATTATTCTATTATAGATATCGGATGAAATTTTTATTAATAACTTATTAGATTTTTAAAAAAAATTCTATTTGTTTTCAACTTAAAGAAGCGACCCACTGAATTTGTATCTGATTATTATGGTCAACGATTTACCAATGAAGCAAAGTTGAACCATCTAAGCTAAGCCTCAATTTTTGACAATTCAAATTTATGATTCTTTACTATTATTTACTAGATTTTATGAAATTAATTACAATAGTATGTGTAATTAAGATTCCATTCATGTTCACTCGTTAATGTCCTATATATTAGGAACAAAATTGGCATTTAATTTCACAACTAGATTTAAATAACAATACAAACTAGAAATAATGAATGCCTTTACATATATTTTCCTCATCATCACTCTCCTAGCTACCCTCTCATGTGCCACACTTGTCGTCGATTATTGTGTAGCAAATTTTAATTATCCTAGTGGACCAACAGGATATCCTTGTAAAAATCCTGCTAAACTTACAGCAGATGACTTTGTTACCTCAAATATGGGTATTGCAGGTAACACATCAAATCCGTTCAATGCAGCAGTGTATCTTGCAATTGATACAACATTTCCCGCGTTTAATGGTCTTGGAATTTCTATGGGTCGTTTGGACCTTGATGTAGGGGGAGTTATTCCAGCTCACACACATAGATCGTCTGAAGTTATACTCGTTATCGAGGGAACGATACTTGCTGGTTTTATTGATACAAATGACACCGCATTTTATAAAACATTAAAAAAAGGAGATATGATGATATTTCCACCTACGTTAGTGCACTTTCAAGTTAACATTGGTAATACTCCAGTACTTGCTTTTGTTAGCTTAAACAGTGCAAACC
>JAAKBH010001347.1:0-22825 GCA_019776075.1 Amaranthus palmeri | reverse complement strand
ATGATATTATGTAACACCCCGATATTTTCCCGATATGTTTAATTATTTACTAGTAATATTACTTTATATAAATAATATTTTTAATTATTTATTTTGGGCTTGATCATGAGATTTCAATCCTTTTGACAGTTAAATTTATTTTGGGCCCAAACTTTTCCCTTAACCCATCATTTTCATTAACCCATTAAAAAAATAATAGGGACTTTTGGTGTGGTTTGTAACCCCCATTTGAGTAATTGAAAGATCATGACAATAATTTCTTCTAATTATTATACTTTTTTAATTCCTTAATCATCTTTTTATTTTTGCTTTCCTTTCTTCCTAATGTTTTTAAGAAAACTCTCTCAAATTCCAAGAAACCTCAAGAAAATTCTCACAAAACTCTAGCAAGCCACACGCCTAGTACCTTCTTGTAACCTTGATTTTTGGTGTTTTTCATATAATTGTAAGTATAAATCTCCATTTATTTTTATATTAAGTTTAAATTAAATTATGTGATTTGTGAATTTTTGATACATGGACATTTCTTTCATGATTTAAAGTGATGGTATGAATTTTATATATATGCCTTGTCAATTAGTGTAAGATGTTTTGTTGTAAGATTTATTTTTTTTTTATATGAGTATGCTAAATTAAGATGATGGGTGAATATATAAAATAATAATAATAATAATAATAATAATAATAATAATAATAATAATAATAATAATAATAATAATAATAATAATAATAATAATAATAATAATAATAATAATAATAGCAACACATATGTAAATTAGGGTTGTTGATGGAGAAATTTGTGTTGTAGTATGAGGAATTATTTTTGTGTGGTATGTAAATTCTAATGTGTTGATGAGTGATTTGTTTAGGAAAAATTGTATTAAGAAATGAATTATTTTGGAATTATGAAAATGATTTTTAATATGTGGGCATGAGTTTATGATTTTGATGGTATGAATTTAATAGGAAATGTGAACATTGGAATTTGTATGTATTTTTAATAAAAATTGACAAAATCCCGTAGGTTTTGAAAATGGTGAAAAAAATGGTGTTTTTGGAGCATTTTTGGCTTTGAAATTAAGTTAAAAATACTTATACTATGTTATAAATTATGAAAATTGGTACACGGGGGTTTTGATGCCTTCCGGACGCAACGGTGAAGTCGTATTTTCAGTTTAACAGTGTTGAGTCGCGATTCTGGACAGATTATGTATGCTGTCCTATTTTGTGCGTTTACCATGTTATAGTATGTGATAGATGTTCATGATGTTTGTGGTATTATAAGTGTGGTAGTAGTTATATGTATGTGTTATGGTTTGATTTGAGGAAAGTGTGTATGTGTGCTTATTTCCCGAATATGATTGAACTTTGTAGGAAGTCGATTCGTGATGGGGAATTGATTATGACGTTTGAGAATTGGTTATCTTGTTTAAGGTACGTACACGCAGCATAGAATTATAGTATATGTTACGTACTATATGATAATGGTATCAAAGGTAATGTATGGGCATGTAGTATGAATATTGATACGCTTCCGAATAAGTTATTTCATTATAACATTTTAATAAGCAGAGGTAGTATGACCTCACTAACTTGAAAGTGGACTTAGTATGACGTCAATTGGTGGAATGAATTACTCGCGGCCTTTGGAGCCTATGAGCCACCGCGGGGGTATGCATACTTAACCATAGGCACCGAAGTAGGACGTGTGTCTATGGTAGGGACTTGCTTAGGGGTTAGCTCCCCCTAACGTATTGTCTCGCCTATGGAGTTTGAAGTGGAACCGGCATTATGGCTGGAAAAGATACAGCAGTATGGCTGAAAAAGATACAGTAGTATGGCTGACTAACCGAAACAAGAAATTATTAAAATGTTAGATTTCAGAAGTCACGTCATGAACTTTAATTTACGTATTATGAATATTTGGTTTTATGAGGCGTTTACGTTCTCAAGTTGTAATAGGTAGACTTAATTTATAAACTTATCCGCTGCTAAGTTTCCTTTATGTCTAGTAGTTCTTAATAACCCTAATAGAACTCGATCCGCAAGTTGATTTGATTTCGAAAATCAGTTTTAAACTATCTTCTAACATCCGATTTGACTATTCCTTCATATATTAGCAAATGAGACAATATATTCCTTCATCAATCTACATTCTTGAGAAAGATAAACCTCTGTTAGCTCATATGCAGTTGGAGCCTTACATTGGGGAGGAGCTTCAGGAATAGCATTCATTAATGGGTTCGTATATACTGAATTGACACACGAAAATGGTTGGTTTGTGTCAATGAACCAATTTCCAAATGCTCTCATAAGCTTTTTGCTTTGATTTTTAAGCCATGAAGTATTAATTTTTTGTTGCTTTTTGGCTTTTGAATATTTTTCTAGGTCAATTTCAACAGCCCTTAATCGAGAGGTTGGTGTCGATGTTGGTTCAAAAGTGCGATTTTTCCCGACTTCCTTAACTGTAGAAGACCTAATAAATTGAGGTGCTCGACTACTTCCACCTTCATGGAAACTACTTCTTCCACGCATCAAATTTCGATCATAGTCAAATTGTTGTTGCATTTGGCTTTGTTGCCTTGCAATTTCTAGCTAAATGTCATCATCATCATCATCATCTTCAAAACCACGATTATTGGCCCTAATTAACTCATTTTCAAGTTCGCATGTTCGGATGATTTTATCCTTTTTATTATCTTTATATTCTTTTAACACACTAGCTATATCCCTTTGAACTGGTGCTGAAACATTAGTACAAGGAGCTACATTTCTCCTTTTATGAGCCAAGTATTCCTTGAGACGTGTAATTCCACCTCTAATAACTTTATCACAAATGTTACATTTTAAAACTTTTCCATCATCCGTGACTTTAGTACAAAAACTCCATCCAATATCCTTATCCTCTGCCTTTGATCGTGGCATGTTTAATAGTTAAATATTTGTAAACTGAAACACATTTCAATATCCGTTAATAATTTAAAGTAACAAATGAATAATAATTTTTTCTAATATAATTTAAAGTACAAAAACTCCATCCAATACCCTTATCCTCCGTTCTTTTTTGTTCTTCCCGTTAATAATTTAATGTAACAAACGAATCTAACGAGATCTCATAAAAAATTAAGACAGCTAAATTTAACAACTAAATAAAAACTACAACTGTATAAAAAATTTTAAAAAATTAGTCTATAATCTGTATTGGTAATGACGTGTACTCATAAAAAAATTGCACTGACCAATGTTTAACAATCTGTACAGGCAATAACGTGTACTCATATAAAAAAAATGCACTGCCCAATGTTTAACTACTTTTCTACCTAATCTATATTTGTATAAAAAATTATAAAAAAAAATACTCCCTAATCTAAATTTGCAACGCAAGTCATGATGAGTACTAGTAGTCTAGTACTACTTTTCTACCCATATTCCAACCCATATTAAAAAATTAAAAAAAAAATACTCCCTAATCTAAATTGGCACCGCCAGTCATGATGAGTACTAGTAGTCTAGTACTACTTTTCTACCCATATTCCAACCCATATTCCAATGCCATGTCTCTGCATTCTGCTCCTCTAACATCTCTCATCTTCATCTCCATTTTTACTTCTACTATTCTACACAAAATGACCTCCATTTTTACTAAGTCTCAAGCTTTTTTTCTTGGTTTATTTCTCAAGCTTCTTCAATTATCTATCACCTAAAAAAAAACATAAGAAATAAATCATACCAGAGGCTCAAAATTGATCAAGTAAAACAACAATGAAGGTGAAGAAGAATGCTCAAAGCTAGTACAGTTTCTATCTGAACTTATTTTATGGGTATGAAACTTGCAAATTATGATATGTGATTTGCCCAAAATGTCAGATTTATAAGAAGATTGTAGTCTTTTTTTGTTTGCTTGTGTTTTGTTTGTTTAGGGTCTACATATTCTTTAAAACTTTATATCTAGTCAGGAATCTAAGTTATCTTCTTTATTTTTTCAATTGAGCAATCATAAATTCAAAACTGTGGGCAAAATAACGGTGTAACGGCGTTAAACTCGGCCGTTATCCGTTATATAACAGACGTAACGGCGTTTTTGGTGTGATTTTTTTGCGCCGTTATATAACCGCATTTAACGGTGTGGTGTCTCACAAAGCCGTTACAAAGCGGTCGTTATATAACGGAACAACCGAGTTTTTGTTCCATGGTGGAGAATTTAGTTTGTGTATTGGATAAAGGCAATCTGAAATCATCAGAGGATGAGGAAGCAAGAATTAGAAGGTTGCTAAGGCTAGTGTATATGATATGGAATAAATTCCACACATGCGCTGAAATAAACGATTGGAGGTTAAGTGCCAACAAAGACACTTGAGGAAAAAAAATCTTTCTTCATCAAGAGAAATGCAAATTTCAGAATGTTACAAGGAATGTTGATATGACAACAATCAAGAACCGTCCAATGTGGAGCCTAGTGAAGAAATTGTTAAAGCATCTCATGGAGAGATTGTTGATGATCTTGATTAAGTTGGTAAGACAACTTATGTGGAGGAGGTTGTATCTAGAATGGGGAAATTTCAAGTGGTTGAGTCTTATCCAAAATGTGAAGCTACATTGCAACCTATGAAGCATGAGTTTGCCAAGGTTGATTTTATGCTTGAAAATCACCTTTATTGGAATTTGTTCATGTTAGTGATTTAATAAAATTCAACCCTACAAAAGTTCAAGGTCGAATTTATTCTAAGGGAAGGATGATGCAACAAATCAAATGGAGTCTTGGGAATACATGCAAGTTATCACCTTGGTAAGCTTGTTTAATATATGATTTGGTTCATTATGCAAGTGAGGAAAAGTGAATCCATCCTTACATGTGTGATGATCATGGGGAACATAGTTTCTAATTTAATTCTACACGATGTTTAACATGATGTAGGTTTCTTAAACATTCAAGACTATGTACTTGAAAAGGAATATTCAAAACAATAACTTATGCAAGCAAGCAAATGGCTTCTATTTGACTGTTCTGTAAGTGCAAAAATATGAGGGTTGGACATCCGGTCAGTTTGGTTATGTGTCATCTTCAGATCAGCAGCAACCAACAAAATCAATATTTCAACAAGCAGACATTAGTACAAATAAAAAACATTAAAACTGCAGGTTTGGAGGGTGAGTAGCTGTTTACCAAATGTGCAGATCAGCAGCAACAAGTGCATCAGATTAGTGTGCACGTTGTGTTTAAGTCAGTCCAGCAGCAGTGTTAGCACATTATGTTAGGAGATGAGCGCGTCTATAAATCACTAGTGCAGAAGGTCAGCAAATAGTAGTTCAAAACGACTTGTGTTCAAATGTAGAACAACAGCAAGTCGCCACATATCAAGGGCTTATCATGTTGTGCAGCTGTTGGTTAGGTGTAAAGTTCAGGATCAATGTGATGTGTATATTAAAACTAGCAACAGCAGCAAAATACAGAATGCATAGTTGTCTTTGAATTAGCTTGTTCTTTTATTTGTTAAATGAACTCTAGGTTGTTAAGAGTCAGAAGCATGTGACTTTTAATTATGTCACATGTCTATTTTGTATATTAAAAGCCATGTGATATGCATGTGCTTAGTCTTTAATGCTTGCCTATATAAGGAAGCATATACTCATTGTAAAATCAGATTTTAGCTTTTGATGATCAAATAAAATTCACAAAGAGAATGATTAATGTTTCTTTTGTTCTTTCTTCTTCTCTATGTGAGTGAAGCAAAGAGGGAACATAGCAAGATTCAACCAAGATCAAGGTGAGTGAAGCTTTGATTGAAGTTGAAGGGCAAGGGTTGAAAAGGTAGTGAAGCCTTCCAAATTCATGTCCAAGATCAAAGAAATCTGATCAGATCCTTGTACATTTCAGTAGTTTTTGAAGGGTCCAATTTAATTACGCAAACAACTCAATTTAGCCTCATCTTTGGATCCAAATTCCATCCAAATTCATGGAGTGCTATTTAGAGTTGTGTTGGTGTTGCATCACAAAGAACTTCTTGAAAGATTTTTGGGTTGTTTAAGGTCTGATCATAGACGGGAGGCTTAGAATTGAGGATAATTATTTTCTAAGAAGAAGGGTTTAAACCATTTATGGTTCAGGTCATGACCCAACCTTAGAGTACACAAAGGATTGAAGTGTTGGATCAAGCAAAGGGTGCAATACAGCTTTTGTTAGGGTGTGTGTTTAGGAAAGTAGTTTATTTTTTTAACTACAAGCAACCAACAGCAGGTTGGGTGAGTAAGTTTAGATCAAAATTAATAGATCAATAACAAAGTTTATGGCAGCAAGGTCAGTATGCATGTGCAGATCAGAAGATGTCCTTTGCAACAACATATCAATATGTTGTGCACACATTCAGCTAGTCAGTAGATTGTAGGTCAATTAACACATTCAGCCAATCAGTAGACATAATAGCAAGTTAGCATTCAGTTCATAGCAACCAACAAGCAGTATATGTGTGTATTAAAAATTAGAAGTGCAACAGGTCAGTAGCACCAAAACATCAAGTTGTGTTCAGTACAGTATATGCATATCAATAGTAGCAACAAAATTACTATACAAACTAGTATAGCAACCTTGTTTAGATTAGTTAAACCAGAATGTTTTGATGAGTATTCTATAATAGGAAGCAAGTCCACGGAAGGACCTGACTTGGGTGATAAAAGCAGGAACAGTCCAGGAAAGTGATTGCCTCAATCTTAGAGGGTTCAACTTTAATTCCATTCGGTACTAATGATGAAGCTTAGAAAACTTACCTCCTTCATAATTAAGTCACACTTTTCAAGTTTGTCATAGAGTTGCTAATGTCTCAATACTTCAAAGAGTTGTCTAAGGTGGTGAAGGTGCTCTTGATTCCTACTGTAAACTAGAATGTCATCCAGGTAGACTACAATAAATTGGCCTAGGAAAGGTCTAAGAACCTAACGCATTAGTCTCATGGAGGTAATAGGTGCCCAAGTTAAACTAAATGGCATGACTAGTGATACAGGAGCATTCGACTTATTCAAAATCAAACCACATGCTAATGTTTTTAATATATGGATATGGTTAACTTAAAGTTTCAAGTATATTTAATGGAAATTTTATGTTGGTCCTATGTTGATCCAAGATCATGGCATTCTTAACTTGGGATCACAAATAATATAAAGGTACAAAAACATCATAGGTGGTACATGGTTGGTCCAATAATCAGCTATATTATTTTTATGTTTCAATTAAGTTTATGTAATAAAAAAATAAACAAAATCAAGATTACATTCATCATATGGCAGCCAAAAATTGGAGTAAAAAGGGGATGCATTTATCTTCTAGAACTCAGCAAATACATTGTACATAGAAAAGTTAAGGGGGTAGAATTTGCCTTCTTAAAATCAGCACATACTTTGTATTTATTTTGGTGACTTTTGGTACATGAACTCTTATTCATTCATGAATTTGTTGACTAGCAAAGGGGGTTGTATTTACCAAAAATAGGGGATGTATTTTTGAGCTTCTAGAATCTTGTATTAGCCCTATAAATAGGAGTCTTGATGTAATGTAAAATGAAGAATGTTACTCCCTCCTATTCAGCTCAAATGTCCCATTTCCTTTTTGGGTCAAGTCACCTCAAATGTCCCATTTCCTTTTTTGGCATGGATTTTTTTACCCTTATACCCTTATTTACTTTACCCATTTACTTTTTAACCTTAATAAAATTATTTAATTTTCCTCAAAACAATTAATTAAACTACCTAATTAAACCCTACCTTTCCCATTTCCCTCCATCTAGTTCCAGAACATTCACCATTATCTCTATTTCTCATCTTCATTCTCTCTCAAGAACATTCACCATTGTTCTTCAAACTCAGTTCCGGGTTTTTCTTCCTCTTTGTTTGCATTTCTACTACAACCCACTGAACTTTAATCACTGAAAATGGGTTTTCTTCATCTTCATCCTCTCTCTCTCAAGAAACCTATGCTATCCGTCAATTTTATCATCTTGGTCTCCTTCTACAACTGAAAATGGTTTAATCACTCAGATCTGGGCTTTATATGTATGCTGAAAATGGTTTTTCTTCGTCTTTGCCTTCAATTTTATCATCTTGGTCTCCTTCTACTACAACCCACTGAACTTTAATCACTGAAAATGGCGTTTACTACGACCCAAGCATATCATGTCTCCTTTTGGTTTGATTTCTTACTCTTTTTTCTGAGAATGTTTTGGTTTCTTTGTTTTATTGATTCATTTGTGAGATTTTGTGATTTGGCCATGTTGGATTTCTGATAAATTTGGGTAATTTTTATCTGGGTTTGATTTTGTGAACTTGGTCTCCTTCTTTGTTTTCTGGTTTGATTTTGTGAACTTGGTCTTCTTTGATTTTCTGCTAAAATTGAAGTTTGATAAAATTGGTTTGATTCTGATTTTCTGGTTTGATTTCTGGGTTTGATTTTGAATGTAGATTGAAGTATGAAAGCTTTATAATTCAATTTATCGTTTTATGCTTTGTTTTTGTGTTTGATTAATGGTCAATTTAGTTTGTTCTTCCAATTTTTTTGTTTGAAGATGATTTTTGGTTTGATTTTGTGTTTGATTTTGTGATTTTTTTTTTTGAAGATGATTTTTCTAGTTTGATTTTGTGAAATTTTTTTTTTAGATGATTTTTCTGGTTTTATTAGGGAATCATTAAATCCCTAATCTTTTCATTAAAAACCCATTATATCACTCTCTCTCCTACTCAAACGGTCCCATTTGACTCACCTTAAAAACCGTAAAAAGTCAAATGGGACATTTGAGCTGCATAGGAGGGAGTATTAAGCTTATTATAAACTGTGAGTTTATTTCTCTTGTTCATCTTTGTGTTTGTCCAAAGAATCAAGATTTTTCATTAATACTTTGAGTTTTTTGTGAGTGTTAATCTAGGGGAGATTGAGTGTGTTCTTATTCTAGCCTAAACCCTAAATTATTGAGTTTGTTCTTGGGATTTGTCTTTTATCATTAACTACTATTCTTTCTTATCTAATTATGCTTCCTATTTTTCTTTATACAAAAAAATCAGAAACTTTTAAATCTAAGGGTGTTGTTCCTAATCACACTAACATCATTTAGTACCAGAAGCTTTTGGTGGATCGAAAGGGTGTTTTAAATTTTTTTGTTGTTTTTGGTGAAAAAGATCTGGCATTTGTTTTTAAAAAAATTGTTTTTTAGGTGAATTGTTCTCAGCATTTATGTGTATAAAAAAAAGATGGGAAGTTGTGGAGATTTGGCGGAAATGTTGTGTGTTGTTACAAAAAAATTAGATAAATTGAGTATAAGATGCTTTATACGTAAAGATAAAGGTCATCTTCCTAGTGAATGTCCTTTCAAATTTAGTTTACCTTCCAAATATTTCATTATGGAAGAAGAAGGGAAAATATTTAAGTCCTTTATCCTAATGACAATAGATTATGTATATGAAGAAACACTCCAAGAGGAACTTGTAATTAAAGTAGCGGAAAAGAAACTTGAAAATATTTTTGATGAAACAAAAGTTGAAGAGTCCATAGAGTTGAACATATCTTCAAAATTTATCGTGATAAAAAAATTAGGAGCCAATTGATGAAAAACAAGTTCAACCACTAGAAAATATTATAATAGAGCAACTTGATATCAATTTCAACAATCATGTTAATTTACCTAGTTGGTATTTGGTGTAAGAAAAACAAAAAACTCTCATCGATAAAAGTTTTGTTAAAGTTCGGTAATTTTGAAGAACGGGAATTGATTAGAGGAATATACATATTGAAGCTAGTCAAGATGAACTTCTGTTTTATGAATAACCGAATTAGAGTTTGAATTCTTTTCGAAGAAAAAGAGAATTATGCAGGAGCATTCTGCTTATTCAAATCAAATCACATGCCAATCTTTTTAGCATATGAATATGGTTAACTTTAAGTTTCAAGTATAGTTTTTGGAAATTTTATGTTGATCCTAAGTTGATCCAAGATCATGACATTATTAACTAGGGATCACAAATAATATAAAGGTACAAAATCATCAAGGGCGGTGCATGGTTGGTCCAATAATCTGCTATGTAATTTTTTTTTTTTTCAATTAAGTTTATGTAATAAAAAAAAATTAAGATTACATTATTCATCGTATGGCAGCCAAAAATTAGAGTGAAAAAGGGATGTATTTATCTTCTAGAAATCAGTAAATACATTGTACTTAGAAAGCTTAAGTGGGCAGAATCTACCTTCTTAAAATCAGCACATACATTATATTTATTTTGATGACTTTTGGTACATGAACTCTTATTCATTCATGAATTTGCTACTTTTTCATGATACATCGTTCTACTTCACCTATTAGTTTATCCTCATCATTTAAGGAATTAAAAGTAGGAAAAAGTATCCTAAATAATACGATATATCACTGATTTTTCAACAATAATTCGAACTTTCAACTAACACCTAATAATACGAAGTTTAATCTCATTTTTTTTTACCTATAACTGGCTAATTGGAGGTGTTAGCTTTTTTTGCCAAAATTAATTATGACAAATCAGTAGCATTTAGTCTTTACTGATTCATGAACTTACTGCTCCCAAAACTTCCTACTCTATCCTTCTTGCTACACCATTAACTTATTGCTCCTAAACCTTCAAAGACACAAATTGAAGAACATTGCAATACTCAGGCTACATAAACGCATACTACGGTTAATTTATTCTTCTCAATTACATTATTTATCCCTAAATTTTGTTTACTCCAAAAAATTAGGGTTTTGATCAAAACCCCAAATTTTCCATTTTCTCATTCACTATAATTTTGATTATTACTTGTTCTTACTTGTAATTTAGTGTTTTTGCTTGTTTAGGCTAACATGAATGATTCGATTAATTTTAAGTTTTGGTATGGTGGGTATTCAAAAAAGGAGTTGTGGGGTTTGAGTATTTGTGTGGGATGTGTACAACAATCTCCATAGACCTAGATAAGATGTCTTTTATTGAGTTACAAGGAACTGTAAAGGAGGATCTTGAGGTAAAATATGAGTTTTCTCTTTATTATCATCTACCTAACGCTCTTAGCTTTGAGTAAGGGTTAAAGAGGGTTACTGATGATATTTGCGTTGGGGAAATGTCTAAAATAGCTGTTGCAAAATAGAGCATTATCTGTATACATAGTTAATGATAAGGATGATGAGATATTGATTCTAGAAATATAAAAATTGTTACTAAAAGTAGTAAAGTTTGGTCCACTATTGGGAATAAGAAAAGCTAACCCCTAAGAGAGCATCTAAGGCAAAACATTCCCTTAGTGAAAGTCTGATCCCCACAATATCAATAAAAAACCAAGCAACCCACCTAAAAGTGGTATTTATGTGGAAGTGGGAAACCAGTACATACCTCTTCAAGCCACAAACTTATCTTCAAAATCAGATCTAGTGGGTGATGAGCTAGAGTTTAACAAACTTGAACATGATTTTTCTAAAGATGAGCTAGATATTTGTAATAGTGCTAAGGTTAGTGAAGAAGATGCATCTGAGGAGGATGATTCACAAGATCTTGATTATGAGCTATCACACGATGAGGAAGATGAAGATGAAATTTCAGAGGAGCTTGTGCAAAGTCAAGATTTGTTATTCGAAGAACCAGAGCAAGTGGGCGATTTTGTTTTGAAATTAGGTGAGTGTAGTAACACCGAGGTGTTCTCTAAGTATGAAAATAGTGATGATGAAGCTGATGATGCTACTAGAATTCATGGTCAGACCGAGGTGCCTATTTTATGAAATAATTTTTTCTCACACTTATTTCTAAATTTTAATGGAAAATTTGATTTAAAAGGTGCCAACTTTGGCATATTTGCTGGCAAAGGTTCGAACTTTCGATATTCCAGGAAAGGTTCGAACTTTACCTCCCATCATCAATTAAAGGTTCACCCGGTTTTCTATGAGTAAGGTAACCTATTATTCCAGGTTACCTTCATCTTCTTCCTTACTCTTCATCTTCTTCCTTAATCTTCATCAATGGTTTGAAGAATTATACTCTACAACAAAAATCCAGTTTCACCTTTTTTGAATGCATTTTTCTACACAAACCCAACAACATAAATGAATTTAATTACTTTGAATTCAAAAATTTCTTTGATTTCTTCAAGAATTCGAATCACCCAGTAATTCAAAGAAGAAGAAGTAATTCAAAGATCTCTGAATTTGTATTAATTTCTTCATACTTATATGTGGACATATTCGCATTTCACTCTTCTTTTATTTTTCTTATGTATTTGAGTAATGTTGTAAATTTTTCATGATTTTTGCTCTCAATAATTTTTCTAGGGATTTGATTTACTTTTTATTTCTATTTCTTCTCTTTTCAAATTCTAATAAGAGTTTTTTGGGTTGATTTTGGGTATGATTTTGAGTTTTTTTTGGGTTGATTTTGGGTATGATTTTGAGATTTTTTTGGGTTGATTTTGGGTATGATTTTGAGTTGAAGATGATGAAGATGATTTTGAGTTGAAGATGAAGGTGAAGAAGATGAAGGTGAAGAAGATGAAGTTCACTTAGATTAACTCCATGTCCAGATTTAATCATTTTTTGGGTTGATTATGGGTTTTTTGGGTTGATTTTAGATTGATTATGAGTTTTTTGGGTTGATTTTGGGTATGATTTTGAGTTTTTTTTGGGTTAATTTTGGGTATGATTTTGAGTTTTTTTGGGTTGATTTTGGGTATGATTTTGAGTTGAAGATGATGAAGATGATTTTGAGTTGAAGATGAAGGTGAAGAAGATGAAGGTGAAGAAGATGAAGTTCACTTAGATTAACTCCATGTCCAGATTTAATCATTTTTTGGGTTGATTATGGGTTTTTTGGGTTGATTTTAGATTGATTATGAGTTTTTTGGGTTGATTTTGGGTATGATTTTGAGTTTTTTTTTGGGTTGATTTTGGGTATGATTTTGAGTTTTTTTTGGGTTGATTTTGGGTATGATTTTGAGTTGAAGATGATGAAGATGATTTTGAGTTGAAAATGAAGGTGAAGAAGATGAAGGTGAAGAAGATGAAGTTCACTTAGATTAACTCCATGTCCAAATTTAATCATTTTTTGGGTTGATTATGGGTTTTTTGGGTTGATTTTAGATTGATTATGAGTTTTTTGGGTTGATTTTGGGTATGATTTTGAGTTTTTTTTGGGTTGATTTTGGGTATGATTTTAAGTTGAAGATGATGAAGATGATTTTGAGTTGAAGATGAAGGTGAAGAAGATGAAGTTTACGGGTTCAACCGGTTACAAGTCATGGAAACCTTTAATTGAAGATGGGAGGTAAAGTTCAAACCTTTCCTGGAATATCGAAAGTTCGAACCTTTGCCAGCAAATGTGCCAAGGTTGGCACCTTTTAAATCAAATTTTCCAATTTTAATTAATTAAAACTTTCCCAGTTCACTTGCCTTTTTAGTTGGCTAAGGCTAACTAGTACAATATAAAAACTAGGCCATTTTTTCAACTTTTCAATAATAGTTCACAAAATATTGTATGAGACGGTCTCATATACGAGTAAAACATCCATCTAATACATAATCATCATCATCATCATACCCAGTGTTCCCGCACATAGATACTCTATGGTCAGGGTCCGGGGAAGGAAGATCGACGGCGTCTCATACCCATAAGGAGAGGGCGGTCATAAGAGTCCTTCGGCTCTAGAGGAGTCTTCAAGGATAAGACCTGCAAATATCTGAAAACCTGCATCTTACACCCACGTTAGCCAAGCATAGGGATCATTAAAAATAAACAAAAAAAAAAAGAAGAAGAAGAAGACAACGATACAGGTTAAAGAGGCAATGAATAGCGGTATACGAAAGACAAGTAATAGTAACAAACAAGTCTAGTAATCTAGGACGTGAATAAGGCGCCGCCATGTTGCTCTATCCCCGGTCAGGTCCTTAGAGAGGTGTAGTTCGAGCAGGTCGCTGTTAATTTGCTCCTCCCACGTCCTCTTAGGTCATCCCTGGCTTCTCTTGCCTTCGACTATGATGCGTTCAACCCTTCCCACTGGGGCGTCATGGGTATAGAACCCATAATCTTCAAATCATATAAAAATCATTAGTATAGAAAATAAAAATATGCTTTATTAATTAAATTAATTAACTAAATAAACTGTTCAACAAACATTTAAGAAAATACATAATTGGTTTTGATAGTGATAAACAGACAAACATAAGTGGTTCTTTATGATATAGAGATTTTGATTGTCATCCACCAAATAATCAGCTTCATCAATATTTGGTAGAGGAGAATCTTCCTTGATAAAATTGCTTTCACACTTCCTTTTATTAGTTTGTGATGCCATATATAGATCTACAAGATGCTTGGCAGTATGTCATTCATTTGCCCAGTGGCTCTTGATTCCAAATTTGAAACATTTTTCTTCGGGCTTGTATAAGATCGGTGTTGTGATTTTCCTCTGTTCGAATTATTATATCTTGCATGAGAATTATTTCTCCCCCCCCCTCCCCCCCCCCCTCCCCCCCCCCCCCTCCCCCGGCAATTATTGTACCTTCCTCTGTTATTATAACCTCCATGATTATTATAATCGCCTTGGTTATTGTAAACTACGCGGTTATTATGATCACCTTGGTTATTATAACCTCGACGTTTATTATACATGCCTTGGTTATTATAACCATCTCTACGAGGTTTACTTTTGCCACCTCTTATGGCATTACTTTCAAGAGGAATTGCTTTAGAACCCGTATGTCTTTGATTATGATTTGAGAAGAGAATTTGATTATTTTGTTCTGCGACTAAAAGAATAGCAATTAAATTGAGAATTTATCATAACGTCTTTTCCGGTATTGTTCTTGTTGAACAACATTGTTTGGGTGCATAGTTGTAAGTGTTTTCTCTATCATTGCTTTTTCAGTCACTAATTCCCCACAAAGTTGTAATTGGGAGGTAATACGAAATACTTCGGAATTATATTCTCGCACATAAGTAAAATCTTAAAATCTTAAGTTTAGCCATTCATGATGTGCCCTTGGTGCAATTATACGTTGCAGATGTTCAAATCTATTTTTAAGATTTTCCCAAAGTTCTATGGGATCTTCTATGAGCAAATATTCGGATTTCAAATCCTGATGAATGTGGTGTTTCTGATACACCAGTGCTTTTGCTTATTCAGTGCATGTCGGATTTCCATTTTTCATCAAAGCATGATCAAGGCTTTGCGCTTTTAAATATGTCATTGCATCGACCCTCCATTCCAAATATCTTTGTCTGGAAATATCAAGGATTTCAAAATCTCTGTTTGTAATTCTTGCCATTATTATGATTACATATTAATTATGAGAATTAATAAACTAAGAAACATTTGAGCATAGTTATATTATAATCTTTAGAAACTAATATCACATCTGAATGCAAGCCTCAATGGTCCGAGGGTTCTTATCCGTATTAAAAGGTTACGGGGTCGAACCTAAAATAAAACTAATAAAATAAAAAATTAAAAGGCTGCAATTTTTTATTATTAATCTAAAGGGTTTGTATATATTTAGTTAATAAAAGAAAATAAAATTTGATGCAAAACAAATAATGCAACAAAATATTAAAATAGTCATATTTTTTAGTACAAAGCTCGGTTTGAGTAAATTTTGGGTCTAAATTTAGCTCGAAAAGATCTACAACTTTCAAGAAGCAACTACATGCTAAAAATAAACATAAATGGCTGAAAATATAAAAACACGAAAAACAAGTAAATAAATTTTATTTTTATTCTTAATCCATCTTAAGTGGTGGTTATTGTCTTTGGCCCGTCCATGTAGGCAACTCTTTTTCATAGTCCTTGCCCTTCATGAAGGTCGCGTGACAAGATATATTGTTATACATACATACATACATACATACATACATACATACATACATACATACATACACACATTTTTTTTTTTGCCAAATGATTTGTATTATATACCAGAAAACAAACAAACAAACGTTCGGGCTGGAAATTAACTCCACCCGAGCCCCCAAAAACGCTAGCTCTCAGACAAAAAGGAGAGAGCTAACCCAAAAACCAAAAGGATACTACCTAGATACAAGCATATCAATCACTCTACTGTTTGCTCTACCAGCTAATCTAAAAACTATACAATCTACCACCTCCTTCGTAGTAAAAGAGTGGTTAGCAAAAATTTTCCTGTTTCGCTCCTTCCATATGCAGTAGATCATTTCTGTCCAGAGGCCAACAATCAACTTTGCTCAATCTGTCTTCTTTTTGTTTAGCTTACTCATCAATTGAATTTCATCATGGAAGGAAGAGTCATCTAGACCTCGAGGAAGGAACTTGAACAGTGCAGATCGAATTTCCTTCACATTCGCACAATCCATAAATAAGTGTTGAATTGTTTCTTTTGCGCCCTTGCAGATGCCACACATATCGTCTGGGAGTTGCATCCATTTCTCGATCCGGCCCTTTGTAGCCAGCCTATCTTGGATGGCGAGCCAAGTGATAAACAGGGCGCTCAGGCTTGCGATATTCCTTACCATTAAGGTCCCCCATTGAACCTTGGGCATATCTGCAATAAGTAAATCATAAGCCTTTCCTATCATGAACGAGCTACCATTGGTTATTTTCTGCCATCCCCCTAGCTGCTCGAGGAGATCCCTCTGCTTGATGATCTTTTTGAAACTCCAAGACGCATGGATGGAGGGACTAACTTCATGTATATCCTTTGTCTTCAAGTAGTAACTATGCACCCATTTCACCCAAAGATTCTCTTTATTGCTAGCAAGGTTCCAAAGGTGCTTGAGAATTGTGGCCCTGTTCCAAGAGTACATATCCTCTGTTATTATAACCTCCATGATTATTATAATCGCCTTGGTTATTGTAAACTACGCGGTTATTATGATCACCTTGGTTATTATAACCTCGACGTTTATTATACATGCCTTGGTTATTATAACCATCTCTACGAGGTTTACTTTTGCCACCTCTTATGGCATTACTTTCAAGAGGAATTGCTTTAGAACCCGTATGTCTTTGATTATGATTTGAGAAGAGAATTTGATTATTTTGTTCTGCGACTAAAAGAATAGCAATTAAATTGAGAATTTATCATAACGTCTTTTCCGGTATTGTTCTTGTTGAACAACATTGTTTGGGTGCATAGTTGTAAGTGTTTTCTCTATCATTGCTTTTTCAGTCACTGATTCCCCACAAAGTTGTAATTGGGAGGTAATACGAAATACTGCGGAATTATATTCTCGCACATAAGTAAAATCTTGAAATCTTAAGTTTAGCCATTCATGATGTGCCCTTGGTGCAATTATACGTTGCAGATGTTCAAATCTATTTTTAAGATTTTCCCAAAGTTCTATGGGATCTTCTATGAGCAAATATTCGGATTTCAAATCCTGATGAATGTGGTGTTTCTGATACACCAGTGCTTTTGCTTATTCAGTGCATGTCGGATTTCCATTTTTCATCAAAGCATGATCAAGGCTTTGCGCTTTTAAATATGTCATTGCATCGACCCTCCATTCCAAATATCTTTGTCTGGAAATATCAAGGATTTCAAAATCTCTGTTTGTAATTCTTGCCATTATTATGATTACATATTAATTATGAGAATTAGTAAACTAAGAAACATTTGAGCATAGTTATATTATAATCTTTAGAAACTAATATCACATCTGAATGCAAGCCTCAATGGTCCGAGGGTTCTTATCCGTATTAAAAGGTTACGGGGTCGAACCTAAAATAAAACTAATAAAATAAAAAATTAAAAGGCTGCAATTTTTTATTATTAATCTAAAGGGTTTGTATATATTTAGTTAATAAAAGAAAATAAAATTTGATGCAAAACAAATAATGCAACAAAATATTAAAATAGTCATATTTTTTAGTACAAAGCTCGGTTTGAGTAAATTTTGGGTCTAAATTTAGCTCGAAAAGATCTACAACTTTCAAGAAGCAACTACATGCTAAAAATAAACATAAATGGCTGAAAATATAAAAACACGAAAAACAAGTAAATAAATTTTATTTTTATTCTTAATCCATCTTAAGTGGTGGTTATTGTCTTTGGCCCGTCCATGTAGGCAACTCTTTTTCATAGTCCTTGCCCTTCATGAGGGTCGCGTGACAAGATATATTGTTATACATACATACATACATACATACATACATACATACATACATACATACATACACACATTTTTTTTTTGCCAAATGATTTGTATTATATACCAGAAAACAAACAAACAAACGTTCGGGCTGGAAATTAACTCCACCCGAGCCCCCAAAAACGCTAGCTCTCAGACAAAAAGGAGAGAGCTAACCCAAAAACCAAAAGGATACTACCTAGATACAAGCATATCAATCACTCTACTGTTTGCTCTACCAGCTAATCTAAAAACTATACAGTCTACCACCTCCTTCGTAGTAAAAGAGTGGTTAGCAAAAATTTTCCTGTTTCGCTCCTTCCATATGCAGTAGATCATTTCTGTCCAGAGGCCAACAATCAACTTTGCTCAATCTGTCTTCTTTTTGTTTAGCTTACTCATCAATTGAATTTCATCATGGAAGGAAGAGTCATCTAGACCTCGAGGAAGGAACTTGAACAGTGCAGATCGAATTTCCTTCACATTCGCACAATCCATAAATAAGTGTTGAATTGTTTCTTTTGCGCCCTTGCAGATGCCACACATATCGTCTGGGAGTTGCATCCATTTCTCGATCCGGCCCTTTGTAGCCAGCCTATCTTGGATGGCGAGCCAAGTGATAAACAGGGCGCTCAGGCTTGCGATATTCCTTACCATTAAGGTCCCCCATTGAACCTTGGGCATATCTGCAATAAGTAAATCATAAGCCTTTCCTATCATGAACGAGCTACCATTGGTTATTTTCTGCCATCCCCCTAGCTGCTCGAGGAGATCCCTCTGCTTGATGATCTTTTTGAAACTCCAAGACGCATGGATGGAGGGACTAACTTCATGTATATCCTTTGTCTTCAAGTAGTAACTATGCACCCATTTCACCCAAAGATTCTCTTTATTGCTAGCAAGGTTCCAAAGGTGCTTGAGAATTGTGGCCCTGTTCCAAGAGTACATATCCTCTGTTATTATAACCTCCATGATTATTATAATCGCCTTGGTTATTGTAAACTACGCGGTTATTATGATCACCTTGGTTATTATAACCTCGACGTTTATTATACATGCCTTGGTTATTATAACCATCTCTACGAGGTTTACTTTTGCCACCTCTTATGGCATTACTTTCAAGAGGAATTGCTTTAGAACCCGTATGTCTTTGATTATGATTTGAGAAGAGAATTTGATTATTTTGTTCTGCGACTAAAAGAATAGCAATTAAATTGAGAATTTATCATAACGTCTTTTCCGGTATTGTTCTTGTTGAACAACATTGTTTGGGTGCATAGTTGTAAGTGTTTTCTCTATCATTGCTTTTTCAGTCACTGATTCCCCACAAAGTTGTAATTGGGAGGTAATACGAAATACTGCGGAATTATATTCTCGCACATAAGTAAAATCTTGAAATCTTAAGTTTAGCCATTCATGATGTGCCCTTGGTGCAATTATACGTTGCAGATGTTCAAATCTATTTTTAAGATTTTCCCAAAGTTCTATGGGATCTTCTATGAGCAAATATTCGGATTTCAAATCCTGATGAATGTGGTGTTTCTGATACACCAGTGCTTTTGCTTATTCAGTGCATGTCGGATTTCCATTTTTCATCAAAGCATGATCAAGGCTTTGCGCTTTTAAATATGTCATTGCATCGACCCTCCATTCCAAATATCTTTGTCTGGAAATATCAAGGATTTCAAAATCTCTGTTTGTAATTCTTGCCATTATTATGATTACATATTAATTATGAGAATTAGTAAACTAAGAAACATTTGAGCATAGTTATATTATAATCTTTAGAAACTAATATCACATCTGAATGCAAGCCTCAATGGTCCGAGGGTTCTTATCCGTATTAAAAGGTTACGGGGTCGAACCTAAAATAAAACTAATAAAATAAAAAATTAAAAGGCTGCAATTTTTTATTATTAATCTAAAGGGTTTGTATATATTTAGTTAATAAAAGAAAATAAAATTTGATGCAAAACAAATAATGCAACAAAATATTAAAATAGTCATATTTTTTAGTACAAAGCTCGGTTTGAGTAAATTTTGGGTCTAAATTTAGCTCGAAAAGATCTACAACTTTCAAGAAGCAACTACATGCTAAAAATAAACATAAATGGCTGAAAATATAAAAACACGAAAAACAAGTAAATAAATTTTATTTTTATTCTTAATCCATCTTAAGTGGTGGTTATTGTCTTTGGCCCGTCCATGTAGGCAACTCTTTTTCATAGTCCTTGCCCTTCATGAAGGTCGCGTGACAAGATATATTGTTATACATACATACATACATACATACATACATACATACATACACACATTTTTTTTTTTGCCAAATGATTTGTATTATATACCAGAAAACAAACAAACAAACGTTCGGGCTGGAAATTAACTCCACCCGAGCCCCCAAAAACGCTAGCTCTCAGACAAAAAGGAGAGAGCTAACCCAAAAACCAAAAGGATACTACCTAGATACAAGCATATCAATCACTCTACTGTTTGCTCTACCAGCTAATCTAAAAACTATACAGTCTACCACCTCCTTCGTAGTAAAAGAGTGGTTAGCAAAAATTTTCCTGTTTCGCTCCTTCCATATGCAGTAGATCATTTCTGTCCAGAGGCCAACAATCAACTTTGCTCAATCTGTCTTCTTTTTGTTTAGCTTACTCATCAATTGAATTTCATCATGGAAGGAAGAGTCATCTAGACCTCGAGGAAGGAACTTGAACAGTGCAGATCGAATTTCCTTCACATTCGCACAATCCATAAATAAGTGTTGAATTGTTTCTTTTGCGCCCTTGCAGATGCCACACATATCGTCTGGGAGTTGCATCCATTTCTCGATCCGGCCCTTTGTAGCCAGCCTATCTTGGATGGCGAGCCAAGTGATAAACAGGGCGCTCAGGCTTGCGATATTCCTTACCATTAAGGTCCCCCATTGAACCTTGGGCATATCTGCAATAAGTAAATCATAAGCCTTTCCTATCATGAACGAGCTACCATTGGTTATTTTCTGCCATCCCCCTAGCTGCTCGAGGAGATCCCTCTGCTTGATGATCTTTTTGAAACTCCAAGACGCATGGATGGAGGGACTAACTTCATGTATATCCTTTGTCTTCAAGTAGTAACTATGCACCCATTTCACCCAAAGATTCTCTTTATTGCTAGCAAGGTTCCAAAGGTGCTTGAGAATTGTGGCCCTGTTCCAAGAGTACATATCCTCTGTTATTATAACCTCCATGATTATTATAATCGCCTTGGTTATTGTAAACTACGCGGTTATTATGATCACCTTGGTTATTATAACCTCGACGTTTATTATACATGCCTTGGTTATTATAACCATCTCTACGAGGTTTACTTTTGCCACCTCTTATGGCATTACTTTCAAGAGGAATTGCTTTAGAACCCGTATGTCTTTGATTATGATTTGAGAAGAGAATTTGATTATTTTGTTCTGCGACTAAAAGAATAGCAATTAAATTGAGAATTTATCATAACGTCTTTTCCGGTATTGTTCTTGTTGAACAACATTGTTTGGGTGCATAGTTGTAAGTCTTTTCTCTATCATTGCTTTTTCAGTCACTGATTCCCCACAAAGTTGTAATTGGGAGGTAATACGAAATACTGCGGAATTATATTCTCGCACATAAGTAAAATCTTGAAATCTTAAGTTTAGCCATTCATGATGTGCCCTTGGTGCAATTATACGTTGCAGATGTTCAAATCTATTTTTAAGATTTTCCCAAAGTTCTATGGGATCTTCTATGAGCAAATATTCGGATTTCAAATCCTGATGAATGTGGTGTTTCTGATACACCAGTGCTTTTGCTTATTCAGTGCATGTCGGATTTCCATTTTTCATCAAAGCATGATCAAGGCTTTGCGCTTTTAAATATGTCATTGCATCGACCCTCCATTCCAAATATCTTTGTCTGGAAATATCAAGGATTTCAAAATCTCTGTTTGTAATTCTTGCCATTATTATGATTACATATTAATTATGAGAATTAGTAAACTAAGAAACATTTGAGCATAGTTATATTATAATCTTTAGAAACTAATATCACATCTGAATGCAAGCCTCAATGGTCCGAGGGTTCTTATCCGTATTAAAAGGTTACGGGGTCGAACCTAAAATAAAACTAATAAAATAAAAAATTAAAAGGCTGCAATTTTTTATTATTAATCTAAAGGGTTTGTATATATTTAGTTAATAAAAGAAAATAAAATTTGATGCAAAACAAATAATGCAACAAAATATTAAAATAGTCATATTTTTTAGTACAAAGCTCGGTTTGAGTAAATTTTGGGTCTAAATTTAGCTCGAAAAGATCTACAACTTTCAAGAAGCAACTACATGCTAAAAATAAACATAAATGGATGAAAATATAAAAACACGAAAAACAAGTAAATAAATTTTATTTTTATTCTTAATCCATCTTAAGTGGTGGTTATTGTCTTTGGCCCGTCCATGTAGGCAACTCTTTTTCATAGTCCTTGCCTTCATGAAGGTCGCGTGACAAGATATATTGTTATACATACATACATACATACATACATACATACATACATACACACATTTTTTTTTGCCAAATGATTTGTATTATATACCAGAAAACAAACAAACAAACGTTCGGGCTGGAAATTAACTCCACCCGAGCCCCCAAAAACGCTAGCTCTCAGACAAAAAGGAGAGAGCTAACCC
>JAAKBH010001346.1:0-22981 GCA_019776075.1 Amaranthus palmeri | reverse complement strand
TTTGTATTTATATCTAATATTGTTTCGTGTAGATTGACCGATAATTGACTAAAATTTTGGCAATAAAAAAATTTGTGCTTTTAAAATTTTATTATCGTTTGTATTTCTTTTTTACTGGTTGAGACAAATTTACCTAGCTTGATTGTTTTGTTATTGATATTAATTGGTTGGGACAAATTTGTATAAATTGATTAATATATAATTGATAAAATCCCTTCTTTTTTATGTTTGTCCACCTTACAATAATGGATAGTTTCAAATGTTTATCCATTTTAGAATACTTTTCATTTTTGGAAACCTTGTCCCCCGATTTTACCCTTACAATCCCTTCCATTGTCCCTATTAATTGTTTTTTCTCTTTCATAATATCAATACAATCATTAGTTCACACTACTATTTAATTAAAATAATACACACTTACTACAAAGATACTAGTTTTCTTAATTTGTGTAAAAACCTACATTGGACAAACTTATAAGAACGGAGAGAGTACTAAATAACATAACACATCACAAAATAATTTGCATAGAATCTTCAAAATAATTATAAATAAAATAAACTACCATATAATTTGCATGAAGTCTTTTAGAATAATATTATCAAAATTTCAAAACACAAAAGCTTTGATTACCTTAAACAAAATTTTAATTTGTAGTAACATTAATTTTCAGTTTTAATAGATGGTTTTCATATTTGTTGTTGATTATTGGATAAGGCAAAATAACATTTATTGGGTGAGACAAATTTGCAGAGATTATTTTTCTATTTGATATACTATAATCATGAATCTGGGAAATTTACATTTACTAGGTATAACAATTATTTATTGGCTGAGACAAAATTACATTTAAAGAAAATTTATATTAATTATCTAGATGAAACAATTCACTAAACAAAATCACAATTTTATATATTAATAATATACTAAATAAAATAAATCAGAATATTATTTGCATATAATCTTCTAAATTAATTTCAACACTATTTCTATAATCTATACACTTCAGTTGTAATTATGTTAAACAATACTATAATCTTCTGTATGAGTGATGCAGATTTCACTGTACTTTTATTGATTTCTATTTTAATAGCAGAAGAAATAAAAAGGATAGTGCGTACTTTAAAGAGAGGGCAATACTAGCACCAACAAACGAGATTATTGATAAGGTCAACAAACATATATTATCACTTTTTCTTGGAGGATGAGAGGACGTATTTGAGTTTGGATACAATCAATCTATAACTATTACTAAAATAAAACACGGCTGATGTCATCACTTTTAAAAATTGCTTATGTGTCACTCTCTTAATAAAATGATGATGTCATTGTTTGTCTTTTCTACTTTTTAATTATGAATATAATATTATTCATTTAATGAATTAAAAAAATTATATTTTTTCAATTATTTATAAAATATTTATAATTTATTTACTAAATGAATATAGGTTATTGTTTTCAAAAAAAAAATAAATATAGGATATTTTTAAATAGTTAAAACATAAAAATCTTAATTTTTATAATTTATACAAATAAAGTCAGAAAAATTAATAAAACCGTGCATCGCACGGGTATTATCTAGTTATAATGTATTACACTTTAAATGATAATTTCTCCATTGTTTTGAAAATCTATTTTTTGTTATAGATTACACTAAAAAGTCCGTGCATTACACGAGTTTTATATTAGTACTCTCTATTTTTAATGTTCTTTCCATTTAAATTATTTTTTTTGTTATTCTTAATGCAAACTTCAAAATCAAATAATTTTAACTGAGTTTTTAAAAATTCAAAAACATTAATAGATATATATATATATATATATATATATATATAGATATATATATATATATATATATATATATATATATATATATATATATATATATATAATATATATACTATATATATATCTATATATATATATATATATATATATCTATTATATATATATATATATCAACTTTCTACAATTTTTAATTATGCGCAATTAGAGATATATTAAGGATTGGATAGAGTGCATATAAAGCGAATGGAGACATTAATTGTGAATTAGCGAGAGTATAACGTATTTGTTATTTTTTTGTACATAAAGTATGAAATCGGCTAAATCCACTTAAAAGGTCCACTGGATTAAATTTAAAATTAAACCTCGTCATAAATACACCCTCTGTTGGGCCACTAAACGATCTTTTTTAATTCGACTTTTGCGTCTCCAAAGGCAAAGATTGAACTTTATTTCTCACTCTAAACACTAGTGCATCATCATATAGTAAAAGCTTATGCATGAATGATAATTATCAATTACGGCTTAAGCATTAGCAATTTTATACTAAATGTAATATAATCATAATATATAAAAAGCTTATGATGTTATTATAGTGATACACTTGAAAAAAATACTATGATTAGTTATTATAGTCGGAACTCGGAAGGATATACTGAAATTGCCGAGGAACTTTTTAGCCGTACTCTTCTTTATGGGTATGAGTTGCCGCCTTTCATCCCTCCCTATACCCTAATTATAGTTCCTATGAGCTAGAAACGGTTATGATGATGATAATGATGTTGGTATAACATAGTATGTTCTTAATAACGATTGAAAGTAGTAGTAATTGAAAAATATTTAATCGTACCATACAATGCTGCTACATGTGTGTTTTGTTTGCATATTATATACTATATATATCTTTTTCTTTTTTTTCTATGGATATCTTGAATGTCTCTTTTGTTGAGAATTTATAATATATAAGATAAGATAAGATAAAATTACATAAACTACTCATAACTTTATTTTTTAAATTTGTCACCTTCTCTAGTAACTCTCACTTTATAGTGCATTACATTTGGAAATATGAAGGGAGGGGTTAAAGAATAATTACCTTATATTAATTAGTCTTACATGAATTTGTGGGTTAGATTAATATTCATATCTTAATATTAGTATGAATTTGTAGAGTTTATGTCATCAATAATTATTATTATTATTATTATTATTATTATTATTATTATTATTATTATTATTATTATTATTATTATTATATTATTATTATTATTATTATTATTATTATTATTATTATTATTATTATTATTATTATTATTATTATTATTATTATTATAATTACGAACACTTTAAATTAGTTAAAGTCTTCATTGTAAAATGTATTGTAATGACACATGGCATACAATGTTTGTAAATTAGTATATGTATGATGATGATGATGATGATGATGTGGGTATTAACATGAGCGTTGGAGGCGCCTCCCATGGCCTCGAGAGTACCTCTGATGTTCTTGGTGTGTGCCGTTCCTAACAAGTTTTGGGCCCTAGGCGAAAAATAAAAAAGGCCTTAGTCATGCGCTTATCTAAGAATTCTAATGCTACGAGTTCGATTCAAGAGAGATGCTACTTATGAAAATACTAATATAATTATAAGAATTAAATCAATTTGGGCCCCTACATAAGTTGGGCCCTAGGCGATTGCATCTCAAAACTAGCCCCAGGAACGACCTTTGTGTTATTTTGTAGGAATTGAACGAATTTTATCTCGCATTTCACCACTGTTCTATCACCACAACCGCCCAAAGGAACCCTTTTATTAAATTATTTCCTAATATTAAAGGAACATATATCAGGTCTTTATGGTCAACTATCTCTCTAAACACTAGTGAGATCTCACTATAAAAAGTTACAGTAAGTCTCATGGGAGACGGTCTATTTTATAGACGGAATCCATGAAGCCCAGCCCAAAATATAACATAGTATATTTGGGGTTATAATAAATTATTTGGGTTATAATAACTTATATTTGGGGTTATAGAATAGTATATTCGAGATTATAATACCTTACATTTAGGATTATAACATAATATAATTGATATTATAATAAAAAAAATCAGTTAAGGGAAATGGGCTGGCCCAATTTTGTGGTCTATCCTATAGACCGTCTCTTGTGAGATTTTGTGAAAAAGTTAATACAAATTAAGACTAAAATTTCCAACTAATTTCCTACCAAAATGTCGTCAATCGATTGACTAAATTTTCTACTGCCCATCCCTGTTAGCTGGAACTCATAATTGAGTATTGTATGAATCCTAACCATTTGTGATGTATTAAAAATTAAAAATAATATGATCATATTAAATATGTTATGTAGTCAATTTTTATTCAATTTAGTATGAAATATTCCACATAAACTAATATTTCAACATAAAATATTCCAAATGTTATCAACAATATGAAATGGAGAGATTACTTTTTAATATACTAATTCCGAATAATCATTAAATTAAACAAGGTTTGACTGTGATGTAATAGTCCGCTCTAATGGTCCATAATCCTAGGGATTTTAGGGTGTGAAAAGAATCTCATACTTTTAGAAAAATACAAGTAATCCACTTTAATTATTTTGTTTGATTTTATTGTTTCCCATTCACCTATTTACAAAATAAAATATACTCTTTTTTTATTTATAAAGTATACTACCTCCATTTTTTTCTTCTTATTTACCTTTTACATTTTTTTTAAAGTAAAATTTGAGAATTAGTATCTCTAAATATGTAGTATATTTTAAAAATTTTTAAAAATATTTAATTGATAAGTATACATTAAAACATATTTAACAAGATTTTACAAGAATAAATTTTATCTATAAAATATATCAAAAATATTAATTAAATTTCTCTGTCCTTAAGTTACAATATTCCAAGTAGAATCCTTTGTCTAAATTAGAATTAATTTAAATCATTTCTTCTAATCATAGTCTTTAATCACCGCCATGATCTAAAACAAAATAATGATTTTTTTTTGACATACAAAATAATGATTTTAATTGAATGGGGATCACGTTACATTGTCTTGCTTCTTTGCTACCTAGTACCTTAGTAATTATACTAGATAGTGATTGCTCCGTGTCACCAAAACACGGAAACATCATTACTTATATATTAAGCTACTATAAAAACCCGTGTAATGCACGAATTTTTAAATAAATACTTTTTTTTGTCGTAATTTTAATGAAATTTTAAACTAATACTAATATTAAATGAATGGGTAGTAAGTATTTAAACATATATATATATATATATATATATATATATATATATATATATATATATATATATATATATATATATATATATATATATATATATATATATATATATATATATATATATATATATATATATATATATATATATATATATATATATATATATATATATATATATATATATATATATATATATATATTGAAATTAAAAGAATCAAATATAAAGAAACCCAAAATACGTTGTTAAACAAAAGTTTATAAATTTTAAAACACCTCAACATATACTACACTCTCAGTGCGATGACATATTTTACCATCTTTATCGCATATGAGAATTCTTCGTCTTTTCCTTCTAGTCACTCTAGAAATGACGACGTAAAATTGTTTATGACTAAAAAAGACTAACGTAGGAATAGACCAGCATAGGATATTGTTTGTCCTTGACTTTTATTAATAGTCATTAATATTTCATGTTCTCATCTCACTATGAATTTCTTAAATGTAATGAAACTCATGGTTTTTCTATAAAATATTAATAAACTAACACCAAAGATTCAGAGAAGAGAAACAATATGAGCAAACAACTGGAGTCATATGAGGCTATTTATATTGTAATTTTAGTCATAAAAGTGTTTATACATTTTTATATTCATAGAGAATAATTAAATTACAAAAAAAGACAATATTTTTAGTGGATTGATTTTTATTGCACTATATTTGGTATAACTAAGATAGTCTGATTGCCTACACACTGATTGAAGTGGGTTGATTTTTTTGCATAAATTTTTTTGTTTTCATAATTATCATCTCGTTCAATATTTTTTCATTTTTTCTAAAATTCAAAATTGTTATTATGGTAATCTAACAATGTTAATGTCTGAATTTAATGATCAGTTAAATGAATTTATGTCATTTAAGTTTTTAACAACTATTGCTGGAAAAAAAAACAATTATTTACTTCTAACAATTTAATGAATTGCAGTATAATTGTAATGAAAGTAATTTATTTTGGAATATAATTTTCTACCAGTGTATTTTCATTTTTATCTTTTTTTAGCATAACTTTATAAATTGTACATTTATATATAACATTGTAACATGAATAATTATGATTTATTACATTCATTAATGTATAAATTTTTTCAAAAATGCAAACCCGTAAATATGGAAAGTCAAAAAAATGCAAATAAATTAATTCCATTAATATTATCCAATGAAAACAAGACAAATGAAATGCTCAAGTCTTTTTTGAACACCTCTTATTTTCAGTTTATATAATTTTAAAAATTTTCACAATTTAACTAGTTTTATAGAGTAAATAATTTGTTAGTATATCGACTATTTAACCCTCCTTATTTTGAAATGTGTGTCCAATACCCGTCTGCGAATCCAAGTAACAAGTGGCGGAGCCACGTTGGAGCACTAGGGGTCACGTGCCCTTAGTTTTTTTTTTAAAAAAAAATATAACGTAGACTTTTTTATTTGGTAAGTAAAAGGGTAAAATTAATACTAAAACATTTTAATGATAAATAATCCCTCATTTTATTAATTTATCTTATTTATTTATTTTATCTCATTTTTTTAATTAGGTCAGTTGATTTAATTTTTTCATTTCTTTTTGTGGTTTGACGTATTTAAAATTTTAGCAAATAAGAGTAAAACAGTGGTTAAGTTTGCAAATAAAACTCTACTGAAATCTCGTCCATTAGTTGGTGCCCCTAGAATTTCGAACCCTGAATCTGCCACTGCAAGTAACATACTACTATCCATATCAATAGTATACATAAAGATGTTGATGCCTGAAGAAGGAGAAATAATACAAGTCTGAAATAGTAGGATTAATAAGTAAGTGCGACAGTAGCAGCAGGGGCGGAGTAAAAATTAACAAATTCTATGAAGGTCCTATGTAATTTTTAAAATTTTGATATTTTTCTAATAATTTTGTAAATTTAAACACGTAACATATGATAAGCAAAGTAATATTGAGGCCCATGGGCCCTGTGCGGTCGAACACGTTGAACATGTATGCTCAGAACCTGCCATGAGTAGCAGCTAGTCTTCCGCATCAGGTCCACAGTCACAGATGCACCAAACTATATGATGGGAGATCATTGCAACAATGTTAACAATGGAAGCCTTCTTCCAGATTTTGTTAATGTCATGAAGGAAAACATCTTTACATGATTGACAGTTGAAACAAAGCACGTACGGATCATTACTCCACTCTTCACACTGCTCATTTTTAAATGTTGTATTTGTTGGTTTCTTCCATACAGCTGGGCTTACATAATTGAAATATTTTTGATTTTATGACCTGCCATTTAACATACATCAAGTAGGAAAAATACAAGCCTAAAATAGTAGGATTAATATGTAGATATGGAGCAATAAACAAAAGTACAACCATCATTTTTTCAAATAAATAACATAGAGTACATTGGATGTACGTAGCGGGAATCAAGCGTTGTTCAAATTAGACCTAACTTCAAAATGAATTTAAAAATATATAAAAACCAATATGAACACAACATTCATCTGTGAACCGATCGAAATCAACCTGATGACTTGAATAAACACCTTTACGACCACCTAATCTTCTTCAAGATCAGGTCCACAATCGGCGCACCACCAAAGCATAAAAAGGGAGATTATTGCAACAATGTTAACAATGGAAGCCTTCTTCCAGATTTTGTTAATGTCATGAAGGAAACCATCTTTACATGACTGACAGTTGAAACAAAGCACGTACGGATCATTACTCCATTCTACACAGTCCTCATTTTTAAATGTTGTATTTGTTGGTTTCTTCCATACAGCTGGGCTTATGTAGCTGAAATTGCATTCCTTTAAGGGCTTGCAGCAACCAGACTAGTAAATGTAAATCCATCATCAATATTTACAAAAAAATAAAAAAAATAAAAATTATCCTCTATAATTCGACCTATTGCTGATTTGATGTGAATCCTCCCAACTATTGATCTTTTCTAAATAATTCAATCTTTGTATATTTTTTGCTGACAGCACTCATTTCTCATTCTAACCAACTATTATTGTTAGAGTATATAACATATTCTGGAGCCTCAACCATCAGCTTAAGCTTTTGGTTGAGTTGGTTCCTTAATATGGTATCAGAAGCCAGGGTGACAAGAGGTCACAGGTTCGAATCTCAACCACCCCTCATTTATTGGAATATTTAGCACCAGGTATGAGGAGAGCCTGTGTTGCATCCACAATTTTAGCCCAAAGGGCTCTCGTGTGAGGGGGCGTGTTAGAGTATATAACATATTCTGGGCCTCAACCATCAGCTTAAGCTTTTGGTTGAGTTGGTTCCTTAATAATTATAGGTACCTACTAGTCGTTACGTTCATTTCATTTTCCTTTTTATGCTTCTTTGCTGGTCTACCCAACTTTTGTTTGGTGATAGATAGCTATAATAGTCGGTTAAAATGTGAAAAGGGGTGCTGTGAGCAAAAAAATTCACAGGTCGAATTATTTAAAAATAACCAATAGTAGGGATTATGCACAACAAATTGACAATAGATCGAATTATTCTTGACAATTTTTCAAAAAAAAAAAAAAAAAAACACCCATGTAATGAAACCAGAATAGAAAAAAAAGAAGTAATTACCTGAATAGAAGAAAAGTGTGTTGATTGAAACTGTTGGTACGAATCATTCTGAAACTCTTTATCAAGAAATGGTGAACAAATTTTAGTTTGAAAAATGAAACAATCTTTAAGATTACGCCAATGATTAACCTGTAAAATGATAACCCGATATAACCTGATCGAAATTGATCCGATCGACCCGTTTTAACAGGTCCAACATCAGCTCATTATAAAAATCTCAATTCTCAAAAAGTTTCAAAGTTTAATTTTTATTTCTAAAGTTTATCAACATTTTGAGTATATCCCATGTACCTTAAAACTCGGTACTGATTTCGGGTCAAGAACACTGTTTTGGGGTTTTCAATATTGTGTTAATCTCCATTAATGAATAAGCTGAGTATATATACAAGCACTAATCTAGGTTTACCGCTAATAACGCTATACAAATACGGTAACTACCAAATATACAAATATACTCAAAATATTCTGTAATTATTTCGAGTATATTCTAACACTCCCCCTCAAGTTGAGTCATCGGATCCTCGATGCCCAACTTGCATAGAACATCTTCGAAGAACTGCGTGCCTACAGCTTTAGTGAGAATATCTGCAAGTTGATCTTCGGACTTTACATGAGGAAGTTTGATAATGTCGTTTTCAAGTTTCTCCTTTATAAAGTGTCTATCAACTTCTACATGTTTAGTCCTATCATGCTGTACTGGATTCTCTGAAATGTTTATTGCAGCTCGATTATCACAATATAGTCTGCAGCTTCTCTTAGGAGCAAACCCCAGATCTGTCAGTAATTTTCGGAGCCATAAGACTTCTTGAATTCCTTTTGCTACTCCTCTGAACTCTGCCTCTGCACTAGATAAAGCAACCACTTTCTGTTTCTTACTTCGCCATGTTACCAAGTTACCCCCTACGAGAGTGAAGTATCCGGATGTTGACTTCCTGTCACCTCGATCACCTGCCCAATCTGCATCTGTAAAAGCCATCAAATCCAAGTGACCATTCTTCTTATACATCACTCCCTTTCCTGGGTTCCCCTTAAGATACCTCAAAATACGATAAACAGCATCCATGTGTTGCACTTGTGGTTTGTGCATAAAGCGACTCACTACTCCCACTGCATAAGCGATATCGGGTCGAGTGTGAGCCAAGTATATCAGCTTCCCAACCAGTCTCTGGTACTGCTCTCTATCTGTCAATTCTCCATCCTCAAGAACCTGCAATCCATGATTCACCATTATCGGAGTCTCGATCAGTTTACAATCCATCATCCCAGTCTCAGCTAATAAGTCAAGGACATACTTCCTTTGAGAAATGAAGATCCCTTTGTTTGATCTAAGGACTTCAATTCCCAAGAAGTACTTAAGCATACCCAGATCTTTCATCTCGAACTCCTGGAATAACTTCTTCTTCAAATTTTCAATCTCAATCCTGTCATCACCTGTGATTATCATATCATCAACATATATAATTAAACAGGTTATCTTCCCTTCTCTCTTCCTTAGAAAGAGAGTGTGATCTGAATGACTCTGTCTGTATCCAAACCGCTTCATAGCTGATGTAAATCTCCCAAACCATGCCCTAGGAGACTGCTTCAGCCCATACAAAGCTTTCCTCAATCTACACCCTTCTCCATCTCGAAACTCGGCTCTAAAACCTGGTGGGGCCTCCATATAGACTTCCTCCTGTAGCTCTCCATGAAGAAAGGCATTCTTCACATCAAATTGATGAAGAGGCCAATCTCGATTTGCTGCTATACTGAATAATACTCGAATGGTATCGAGTTTAGCTACCGGTGAGAAAGTCTCTGCATAATCAATCCCATATGTCTGAGTGTACCCCTTCGCCACAAGACGAGCTTTGTAACGCTCAATTGAACCATCTGCTCTGTACTTAATTGTGAAGACCCATTTACACCCAATTGCTCTCTTCTTACTCGGCAGTTTACAGACCTCCCAAGTACCATTCTTCTTCAGAGCTTTTATCTCTTCTTCCATCGCTTTCCTCCAGTGATCTATACCAAGAGCTTCTTCAACTGTCGCTGGTACAGTATTACTATATAAGGCTGCCTTAAATGCCAATGCACTTTGTGACAAGTTCCCCTTATCCGATCTTTCCACCGGATATCTCGAACGAACAGCCTCATATTCTGGATCGTATCTCCGGGGAGGAACACCTCTCGTAGCCCGAGGAGGAAGAGTGTATGACTTCTCCCCCTGGCTAGTACAATCAGGAAAGGTGGAGACGGGTTCCTCTGTATTCTCTACATTCTCAGTTTCAATCACACAAGTATCAACAGTATCAACACAAGTACCAACAGTATCAACAACATCAATATCACTAACCTGATGATCAGACAGAACTGGAGGAACGGATAAATCTGGAGATGACTGAACTACTGGAGATGAAGTCTCAGCGACAGTGCCTGATGGTTCTTTTGGGTCAGAATCGCAAAGAACTGGACTAATTAACCAGCTGAGATTGTCACTAGATACCCTCTCCCCCTGACATCGAGGATGGTAATAGTAGTCACTCTCCAAGAACTCACAATCCATAGTAATGTGCACCCGTTTAGTCTGAGGATCATAACATCTATACCCCTTCTGTCCTCCTCCATATCCCACAAAGATACATTTCCCTGCCCTAGGCTCAAACTTACTCTGCAGACGTTTGGGATGATGAATAAACACCGTACAACCAAAGATTTTAGGTCGTAGAGAATGAGATGATGGGAGAGTGGAAAAGGTTTTAAGGGTGTCGATGGGTGTGTTGTAGGATAGGCTTTTTGTGGGTAATCGGTTTGTGAGGTAGTTTGCAGTAGCAATAGCTTCAGGCCAAAGATAGGTGGGAACACGTGATTCAAGCATGATTGAGCGAGTTATTTCAAGTAAGGTCTGGTTTTTTCGTTCTGCGACTCCGTTCTGCTGTGGAGTGTCAGGACATGTGGTTTGATGAACAAGGCCTTTAGAGGTGAAAAAATGATGCATGTCAGAATTAACATATTCTCTACCATTATCAGATCGAAGAATGCGGGGTTTGGCTTGGAATTGGGTGCATATCATATTATAAAATTCAACAAACACCTTAAACACCTCAGATTTATGCCTCAAAAAATAAATCCAACTCATCCGAGTGCAATCATCAATAAAAGTAACATAATATGAATAATTATTAATGCCAACAACAGGTGCAGGCCCCCACACATCAGAATGAATAAGTAAGAACGGCACATCAGTTTTATTCATACTACTACGATATGAGTGTTTATGACTCTTAGCAACGATGCAAGTTTCACACTTAAAGCTAGTTTTATTCTTCACTAAATCAGGAAAAAGTTTTTCTAAATACCCCACAGACGGGTGTCCGAGTCTACGATGCCATGTCCACAATTGTTCCTCCGCTGACCCACGAACTAAAACTGCACTGCCCTTTTGAGTCTCCTCCTCCAAGTAGTATAGGCCACCTCTTTCAGTACCACGCCCAATAGTTTGTCCTGTCTGAGCATCCTACACGATACAATAACCAGGTTTCATAAGAACAGTGCAATTGAGATCTTTCGTAAGCTGACTGACAGATAACAGTTTATGAGACAAATCAGGTACAAATAAACAATTCTTTAAACTTAAATTCTTATTGAAAGAAATAGTGCCAGCTCCTCCCACTTTAATCTCTTCTCCATTCGCGGTCCGAATAATATTTTTCAAGGGTCTAGACCGCGTATCAAAATCATTTGGGTCGTACGACATAGTATCCGTAGCTCCGCAATCGAAAATCCATCCACCACGAAAGGTGGACAAGGCTAATCCATGAGAGGAAGGTGGGTCACCTTTAAAAGGTGTCACGTGACCCCTTCCTTCCCCTTTATAAGTGCACGGCCCATTTGGAGTTCTAGGGTATCCAACAAAACCCTCTCCTCCCTTGTGTGCGCCGTTTTGAGAGGAATTTCTCTCTCCTTCTCTCTCTGTGATACCACTACCACAAGCCACGCCATTTAAAGCTGCTCCTCTTCCTTCCTCCATGGAAGATTCCTTCCCAATTTTTGATATATACGCAACTGGGTCTGCAAATTTAGTGTCGGTCGATCGAAATTCCGGTGCTAATGGAAAATCCTTCAGCCATTGGGAAATTTCAAAATCACCCATTAAGAACCTAGATTTGGAATCAATGGTTCAATTCAACTCAAAAAAAAAGATAGAACGAGAGGATCCAAAATCCTAACAAGAGATTTGTGAGATGAAATTCGGGAGTAAACTGACAGTTGACCGTATAAACGGTGCAGACCGGAAAAAATGTTTAAAGGTAGATTTGGATTGGAACGGTGTCAATTTGGGAATCAATGGTGCAGGTTAATTTTCCACCATTGATTTGATTGGAGCACTCCTATGAAACCCAAGTACTGAATGCTTCACTTCCTGTTAATTTTCCACCAATTGGGTTAGCTTGGAAATTATGTTTAAAGGTAGGTCGGTATATGATGAAAAACAGCAAAAACGATTCAGAATCGTTGCTGCTCTGATACCATGATTTCGGGTCAAGAACACTGTTTTGGGGTTTTCAATATTGTGTTAATCTCCATTAATGAATAAGCTGAGTATATATACAAGCACTAATCTAGGTTTACCGCTAATAACGCTATACAAATACGGTAACTACCAAATATACAAATATACTCAAAATATTCTGTAATTATTTCGAGTATATTCTAACAGGTACATATCTCAAAAACCACACAAAAAAAAACATTTACGGCCCGTTTGGTTAGTGGTACTAAATGGTGGTAATGGGAATGATTTATAGTGTAAAATTCAATCAAAACTTTCATGTCATTTCCATGGTAATGAAACTTTGATCAAAAAAAAGTTTTTTTGTTCACAAATCTCCAATACCACCTCTCTCATTGGTAATGCACTGGAATTAATTTTATGAACAAAATGAGATGATTGAAGGTTGTCAAGCATAGCCATCAAGAATGCAAAGAGATTTTTCAACCAAAATTACACTAGATTTTCATTTCCATTACCGTGGTTTATTACCATCTACCAAACGGGCCGTTAATGCTTTGTTTACATCGTAATTTTCTTTTCGAAAAAAAACGTTGTAATCGCCTATTTTCTCTGCATGCAAATCCAAATATATTTAATATCTACACTTATAAAAATGGTATCCCATAAGTCCAATAAGTTTCTTAATTATTCATCTATCTATCAAGCATGTAAACTGAGAAGATATTTAACATTGTTTTTATCATTTTAGGAATATTTCTGAAAAAGGATGACCCAATTATAAAGCGCGCATCTTACAAATCCCTTAAAATATGTATTCCTTCACCTATTTTACTTCCATGAAATTTGAGAAGATGTTTAATGTTATTTTATACATTATAACAACTATATTTAAAAATCGTATGTCATGATTAGAGATGGTGAGCTGATGGGTAATGGAGATCCGATTTTATGAATATGAGGCGGGCTGGATACGAATCATGTGTCAAAAATACAATTACTGGCACGCCTATTGTCAAAAATAATATTTAAAACATTTTTTTCAAATATTTTATAAGTCATGACCCTTCGGGACAATCCGAACCGATTCGAAACCCGCATAAAAAATTTCCTACAACAAAAAACCGACATATAATTAATTAAAACATCTTTATTGGTATTACAACTTTTCTTATATTTATTTAACCTCGAACCAATCCAATCCAACATTACCCACCCCAATTTTTTTTTTTCTTAACAAAAGTTCTCATTTGTCATTTTGGAGTAATCTATTTATTATTCGCATAAAATCTTATCACATTTTGGACAAACCTTATTATTCCTCTTTTTTTTTTTTTTTTACTTATTCCGTTTCGTAAAATTAAATCTCACCTGGTTTTCTTTTTCATCGGTGTACAACATAATTTTTCAAAAAATAAGTAGTATTTAAACCATGTTTTAGTTGGCTTATTTGACCAGCTAAAAATATTGGTTGTTTTGTTGGTTTTTAACTTAACCGAAAAAGCAGTTGTTTATAGAGATGTTTGGTAAATTAAGATATTGACTATTGGTTGCTTAATTATTGCAGAAAAAGTCGGTCAACACACAACTTTTCTTACAAAAACTATACTTTAATCAGTTGAAAAACTGACTTTTGAATCAATTGATAAGTAGGTTGGTAATCAATAATTAAATTTACAAAGCAAGTAACTGTATGATGCTCTGTTGTAGGACTAGTAGTACTCCCTCGTATTCAATCTAGTAGTCCTATTTAGTTTTTCTACACATGTCAAAGCAACATTTTAACTTTTAACATCTACCATTGTGTTTAATTAAAAATTATGAAAAGTTGTATAATTTGAATCAAACAAGATTTCACTTAACTATTCCCTCTGTTCTTTGGTGTTTTTAATTTGTTGTTCCATAAAAAATCTTTTTATTTATATTCCAAATTCTGGACAAAAATAACCTTATTCATCCTCCTTTTAATATTTTAATAATGCTTATGGTCCTCACATGATTTCCACTAACTTTATTTTAACATTTTTTATGTTCCTTAAGGTCTCTACATATTTCTCACTAACTTTATAAAAATATTTTTTTATTAGTTTTGGTCCCCTATATTTTTTCCACCAACTTTCTTTTAATAATTTTTTGAATTATTATGGTCCCCAATTTTTTCCTCAATCAAATATATTATTCAATAAAATAATATTTTCACTATCTAAAATATTCTATTTTTTTTTACTTTATGTGAATATTCCTTATGAAAACTTCATTAAGTAAACGAATATGTTTTAACTTGCGTGTTAAGAATATATACAAATTAAATGTGATAAATAAATAATGATCAAAGACTAAATGAAACGAATAGCTTGAATAAGAAGGAGTATTATTTATTTCATTTGGAATCAAGTATATCTAGCTGGGCTAGTGACAAGGTGAAGTAATCTTGAACCTCTAGTTCTTAGCATGAAACATTGCTATCATATCAACAATTTCACTTCTATATCTCATATTTCAATATTTTCTTGTGAAAGACCGTCTCTTTAAGAGATCATCTGATCTCTAATTGTGTCGGCTCATAAAAAAATTTAGAGTAAGAGTAAAAATAAGCTTTAATGGATTGGGCCTAAGAGACGTCTCTCTGAGAGACGGTCTCTCAAGAGACCGGCTGATTTCGATATTCATAATATAGTTTTAAATATTATACTGTATATTTTTTTTTTTTGAATGTTATTAATAGACAAAATATTTGGATATGACATACTATAACATTTTGGTAGAAATAATTAGCAAATTCTTTTTTTTTAATTGAAAAACTCGTAATTGTATATTGTGTGGATACTAATCATTTGTTCTTTATTAAAAAAAATAATATGATCATATTCAATATTCAATCAAATTTTTTGTTGCTTGGTTTGAAACATTCTATATCAACTAATATTTCACGATCAACAACTTAATTATCATTACAACTTTGTAAAATAAAAGATAATATAACTATAATATAAAATATATATTTCTTGAAAATTTTTCTTACCTCCATACAAATATGACAGAAAAAAAAGGAATGTAAGAAACAAATGTTGTGTCGAGAATCACGTCCCAAGACGTATATTATTTAGGAAAAATTACTTGGAATAATCCAAACTATTTACGATTTTCGTACAATAATCTCACCTATTGATTAACCATGAATAATCCCAACTTTGAGGGGCATTTTCCTATAGTAAACCTGGTGACCGGATGACTTGCTATAGCAAGTTTTATTTAAAAATAAAAAGATAAATTAAAATAAAATGTCGAAAAAAATGTTAAAAAAAATTTATGATTTTTTTTATTATTTAGAATTTTTTATGTGAATTTTTAAAAATATTTTCTAATTTTAAAATAATATTTAATTTATTTTTTTGATGAATTACCTACTATAGCAGGTCATCGGGATACCCAAGTTTACTCTAGGAAAATACCCCTCAAAGTTGGGATTATTCATGGTTAATTAATAGATGAGATTATTGTAGGAAAATCATGAATAGTTTGGATTATTCTAGGTAATTTTTCCTATTATTTAACTCTATTCACAATGTATGTCTATTTGTCATTTGTTTATTATTCTATATTTTTTCCCATAAACAAATTTTTATTTTAGTTTAGACAAAATTATCCTTATTCATCTTTATTTTAATATTTTTATAATACTTATAATTTCCCTTTATATTTCACTAACTTCAATTAAACATTTTTATATATAATATCCACATGTCTACTAACTTTATAAAACATGTTTTCAATAGTTGTGTTTTCATATTTTTTTTCCCACCAACTTTTAATATATTTCTACCCTCTAATAAATTTTATTTTTTTCTTTAATCCCTTAATAATCCTTGTGGGAACTTATTAAAAGAACAAAGGAAATATTTGATTTTGCATGTTTTCAACTATAATTCGAGAGTTGATATTAAATGAATAAATTTTATAAAATCATTTATATTGAAGTTCTATACACTAAGAAGTAAAAATAGTTTACATAAGATATATTTTAACTTCTTTAAATGCTTGAAACATCATGTTTTAAATTCTTTCTCCATGGTATAAAATTCTAATTTAAAAGCCCCTGCAATGCACATAGTTTAGTATAGACCCACACACATAGATAAAATTTTCAATGAATAATGCATGAAAAAACTCTTGTTTAAGAAAACTATATATGTAAAAACTACATATTTCAATATAATAAATACTTTGGATAAAAATTTAATGTACTTGCTAAAATATTTAATTTAAATTAGCTCGTAAATTTAATTAAAAGATATTTTTAATGAAGTTCAATTAAATTAAATACACTAATGAATCGAGGTTATTTTGAGTCAATTTAAACTATCCTATTTGGTTTTAATTTTGAAATAATTCAAACAGAATTTAATAATTTAAATAAATATATTTTTGAAAAATATTTTTTTATTTACGTTTAAAATGTGATTTTTGAAACAATTGATTTCTTAAAAAATTTCATTTTATATAAAAAATTATTGTAATGTCACTACAACAAAACAAGGAGTCTTTAGACGCTTATTTTTAGACACAACAAAAAGCGTCATAAATAACAAGGAGCTTTTAGACGGTTTTATTTTGACATTAAAAATGGTCTAAAATAAGAGTATAAAAAAGCGTCACAAAGCACAAAAATTTTAGGTTAAAAAAATTAACCGCCCACTCATTAAAAAACTGCTTCACTTTAGAAAATTTGACATTTCTTCATTAACCGCCCACTCATTAAAAATTGCAGATCTGTAAATAACTTAAGACATTTCCTTTACCTGAACATTTCTTTAATTCATAGAAACAACTCCAAGATCTCGAGGAAGAGCAAAGCAAGAACGTTCGTGGATTTCGAGAGGTGATTGATCTGATTTCTGCTTCTCGGAAGCCTATTGTTGCGCACAACTCACTTGATGGTGTGTTTTTCTCGCTGTCATCTGATTTACTAATCTCCTTAAGAATCCCTAATCAAAGAAATCGAATTATGATCGGTTTGAGTTATTTTAGGTTCATTTTAGTCCTTACAAACTAATCGTTTACAAATAATGTTTTTGAAAATCCTTTATGCATAGTGCAAAGATGCAATTTCGCTCATGTTAGTGGTAATAGTCCCAAATCGACATTCGTGGTCGAAAAGGATGGTTTCGCTGTTGTCTCGTCCAATGGCCTATATCTTGGTAGTGCTGAGCTGAAAAATCTCTATAATATAGTCTCAATTTGGTGATGTGGGCAAATGTCTTGCACTTAGGGATGGCAATTCAGTCGGAATCCGACCCTAGTCCGACTCGATCCGAGGAAAATAATTCGATTCGAGTCCGAGAAAAAAGTCATCCGACTCCGACTCCGACTTTACGCTCCGAGTCCGAGTTTGAGATGGACCGGAGTTGGGCCTTATTAAAAATCCGACACTCCGACCCGACTCCGACCCTGAAGGACATCTGACTTTGAATTTGACTTTTACACTAATTTTTTGTTTCCTTCAAAACTCTAAATGTGACTAATTCAAGCTCTCTCTTATACTAATTGTAATTTTCGATTTGGAAAAACTAATTGGTTTTTTTATTTAGATTAACGAATCAAGATACGACAAATGAAATCAAGAGAAATAAATACGCCAAATCAAAATACGAGAAAATTTTGTTAAATTGAAGTTTTATGATTATTTCTCTTGTTAAAATTGAATTCAAATTAAAGTACATATTTTTTTGTTAAATTGAATTTGAAAAATATATTTTGTTAATTTTATATGCTTTAAAATCATTAATGCAATATCATAACGTTACTGTTTGATAATAATCCGACTCTGCATCCGACTCCGTTGGAGGTCCGAGAGTCCGAGTCGGGGCAAACTTGGAGTATGCATAGTCCGACTCCGAGTGGAGGTGGACTGAAAACAAAAGTCCGACTATTATCTGGAGCAAAGTCGGAGTATGTATAATCCGAGCCGAGTCCGACCCATTGCCATCTATGCCTTTACCTGAACATTATGCACACATCTTTTCCATAAACTTAAAAAGAGAATGCTAAGTCCTGACAATTATTGGTGTTATGAATGGTGTGACTTGAGTGCACCAAAATAATCAAGTGTGACTCTTATTAGGATGGAATCCTATGGAAGGTTTAATGGGAGAATTAAGTATGACTTAATTTGTGTGGTTAATGTGATGTTTAAGTGTATAGCTTAATGCTTGAGTAATTAGGATATTAAGTGAGACACTTAAACAAAAAGAATTATGATGCATGATGAATTAAAGTTAATGGGGTATAGCAAGAGTTTTGAGATGCCCTGTTCGAGGCACTCATCAAATGAATCTTGACTTATTCATGGTAGGAGTTCAGAAGCAATCAAAAGCCAAGACTGAAGAGCTGCTCGAACGAGTAATAAAGGAGCTCGAACGAGCGGTACAGGCAGCCTCTTTGGATTCCCTTTTATGGTCGACCAATTTGCTTGGAGATGTTACATTTTTATTCATTCCTAGCCTTAAGTGTAAAATCCTCATTAATGTATTATCCTCTATAAATAGGATGCTCATATGCATTAGAAAAACATCCACAAAATCAAACACATACCCATAGCCAAACACTTAGCCTCATCTCTTCTCTTATTGTAATTCTCAATTGTTATAATATAAGAGATACTACACCACGGGGGACGTAGCCAATTTTGGGTGAACCTCCTTAAACATTTGTGTCATTTTATTATTGCATTTTATTCCTACAAACATCGAGTTATAGTTTGCGTAATTTGTAAACACAAGACTTCACATATTTCGATCTTGGTGGTGTTAGTGATTGAAACTCGTCGTTCGATCGCTAATACGTCATCGTTCTCAATTGGCATAGCTACCTTTTGAGATGATTCTTATAATGTTAAATGTTTGTTTAATTTCCTCCATTAAGCCTCATTGAGCTTCATGTCCGGTCAACCTATAAGTTTATGCTGATAACATAAATTGCTTCGAGCATTGCATATTCTAGTGTAATAATTTAGATTTTTTACCTTTGTGGAATTTTTTGCTACTTAAAGAACCTAGATTTTTTATGGGCCTTGCTCTCAAAAAGATTTTGGGGATACATAAAATGTCTTTTTGACTGACTAGCATCTTTTCATTGAATTTCAAGAGCTAGGACTTTAGCTATGACCTTTAACATACCAGAAGATATATATAATGTATGTTATAATTTGCAAAAACTACTTGGCATCAGCTGTTCATTTTTGTTTTATCACCATGTTCAGGCCTGTGGTTACGACAAATTTAAAAATTGTAGCTTTTCTAAACCCTTCATAATGTAGATATCTACATGATATGTATTAATTTTACTGTTTCTTCCGACACAAATATATCTCATAGTCGTTTCTAAAGCCACGGTTCTCGAATAGCTTCCGAAATGAAAAGAATAGTTGGAAGGGGATAGAATTGAAGGAATCAAGACTGAAGAGTACTTATTTTCTCTTGGGTATATCTAAAACATAGTAGTAATGTGGTAGTTTAGTCTATGATATACGGAATATTACGGTTGTCACTTTGTTTCTCGAGTTAATTAATTCATATTGCATGATAGGAGCATGAGAGAGTTGCTCGAGCTCAACAACCACCATGAAAATGTGGTATTAAACGAGTATTAAAGGAGAAATTTGGCGTTGCAGTGAAAGATATCCGACAAGCCAATGAAGAGCAAGTAAACGAAACAACGGTGGAGGTATGTATAATTCATATGATATGCAACATGAACTAGTGGTAAGTTAATAAGTGCAACTGAAGTTCATTCTTCATGATATAAACTCCTCTATAGACTATACTATAGGTAGATGCATATTGAAGTCTATTTTACCTATTGATTAGTTGTTTGATCTTCATGAAGAATTATAGCTATCATAATGCTTTTGAGAGGTCCAATCTTATGCTGTCCTTGCCTTCATATATTGGAAGACATATGTCGGGCCTTGCCTTCATAGAGGCTAGGCAATGTAAAAAATCAGATTGCTTTTAAGTTTTAACAAGGGTTTTTGTACTCTCCTACTTACAATTTATTATTGTGAGAAGAGAACAAGACTTATAAGTGACTTGATTCATCTTGTAAAGAAAATTCACTTTGATCAACATATTCTATGGAATATGATGTAAAGCATTGAAGCATAGTGCTCATGTAATATCACTTAAAGTACTTTTGAGATAAGAAAATTCTACGTAAGATTTTAAAATTTAGGTATTTAGATAATTTCTTTTGCTCGTTCACAACAATAAGCAAATAAGAGATTGTTCTGAATTGTGAATGTTGGTGTCTGGAAAATTCTATCATAATATCTTGCTGTAGTGACCCAGAATTTTGCTTGTGGTCAAATGTGCACTTCCTCAAAATATAGTTGATTTATTTTTCCCTTGTTTTTATAGCAACTAAGCTCTCATGTACTAATTCATTGCATATTGCCCCGTATTATAATTATGAATTGGGTTGGTATCGCTGCTTATAACTGCTTATGATACACAAATTTTCGTGCAATTGCACCTCGTGCCGCATACCTGGTTTGCTGGAAGATGAAATGCAATCTCGTGCCACCTTTTGAAGTTTGATGTGTTTGTCGTATGCTTTGAATGTTGGAATTTGGTGATGGTTGGGTTTGCATTTGCTATTTCATTGTTTGCAGGTGATTTTTAAAATTTTGCAATGTTTATTTTACTAATGAAACTCTGCCGAAATTTGTACAAAATTTTCTCTATTTTTCTATTAATTTTGAATTTTAATAATAAGGGGTTTAGTGTGTTAATGATCATTACTATTAACTTGTTTCTTTATGTCGTTCTTTGTTCACACAAATTTATCTCTAATAGTGAGTTACCGCAAGTGTACGGTGTTGTAGCACATACGGGTCGAACACAAGGAGCAAGGGTATGCAATTTTCTTTGCGTATTAGTCGAATGTAAAAAGGGGGGTTGTTGAAAACACTAATTAAAAAGATATATAGAGATAAATATAAAGCGTACAATCAATGACAAAAAGGAGGGTAGGGTTAGCTCACTCATGATGGATTTTGGATGATGATACACTAGTTTCTTAAGGGTTGTTAAGGAGTAGCAAAACGCACTAAGAAGAGCAATCCGATCCTTGATCGGGCTTGGGATTGCCTCCAAGCTCTTCACCATCCTCACTCTCGTGAATGAAGATGAAGACCTCGGGCTAAAAATTGTCCGCTACTTGCTCATCATTCCCCACTCTCGTGGGTGAAGGATAAAGCCCTTAGATGAGGGGGTTGAAGCAAGGTTCAATCCTCATTGACCCCTTACATTCGATTCTATCCATTGAGCAAGGATTAGACCACCCAAAATCCAACTCTCGTTGGTATGTTGGAAGCAATCATGACGATCCATATCCCATGGGTAGAATGACCCTTCAACTAAGCATTAACCAACCCAAAATCACCTAGGGTTTCATCATCATCAAGCCATCACAAGGGTTGAGTTAACCCCAACCCTAGAAAACTACTCACTACTCATTCTATTCCTTGAAAACATCATGATAGATAATATGATAAAATATTGAACAATCAACAAACACAAGAATCCAAATATTAAAGCTAATGACCAACAATGGTGAAAACTACAAACAAGCATAAAAACTTAAATAAACTATCAATAATAACTAAGAAGAAGTGTTAGAAAGTACCTACAAAAGATGGGAGCAATTGAAGAACAAAGATGAAAAATCCAAAAATAAAAAATATTGAAGCTTAAACCTTCAACAATGGAGGTTGATGAAGAAGAGAAGCTCCAACTAGCAATAACCCAATGGA
>JAAKBH010001345.1:0-23068 GCA_019776075.1 Amaranthus palmeri | reverse complement strand
AAAATTAAATTGTTGGCAAAATCCATTGATAAAACAAGTAGGTTAAATCAGTAACTTTTCAATTGTTTCCCAAACAACACTATTTTTTAAAATGTTTCTCATCGAATTATACGGTTTAATGGCGGGAAATAGAAAAAGTAAACTAATGATCGATAATTTAGTGCTATAATAACATAAGTTCATCTTAACCAAAATACTAGAAATTGGGTTAAAACTTAAAAGTGGGATGCGCAGGGCGCGTAGAAGTCTGCGGGGCGCGGATCACCTGCTGCCTTGATGTGCGCGGGGTGTGGAGTGCGTGCTGTTTTGGTACGCGGGGTGCGAAGGATCATACGAGTCGCGGTTTGATGGTTTCTTTTACGGAAATCTTGCTTTTCACTTGTTTGGGCCGGTTATTTTTTGTTTTATTATGTAATAACTTTCTCAGGCCTTCTCTTGAGAGACCGTCTATAGTATAGACGCTTCTTAAGAGCCAGTCCATATCTCCTTTTTAACTTACAAAACTACCAATCATTTTTTAAAAAAAAATTTATATCTCAATTAAGAATTTGTGTAACTTCTTTTATTGGGGCATTCATATAAATACCCCATTTTAGGGTTAGGGCATAATTAATTCACAAAATTAGAGAGATCACAAAAGCGTCATTTTCTTTGTGATCGGTTCTTGATTTGTCTTGTAATATTCGCATACATAGTGAAATTGTTCGATCTCGGTGCCGGTGGACGTAGCTACCACATTGATAGTGAACCACATTAAATCTCTTGGGGAGTATCATTTTTTTATTGTTTGTTCGAGTTTCTTTATATTGTTTTAATATTGTTAATCGATCTTACTTCTACTGTCGCACAACAAATTCATCCGAACCAAAATACTAGAAATACAATAATCCATCATAATAACATTCGATCCTACTCCACTATTCAACATTTCAACTAATTTAACAAACTAACTAGAATTAATATGCTAATACTATATTCAACTTATGCTTCTAAATCATTACTACAACTTAATTAAATACAAATAGGGCTATATGTATCACCGCACACAATACCATTATCAATTTTATAGTTAATTGGAATACCAATTTTAATTATTATTTATAATTATAATTTTGCTTAGGAATAATAACGATCACTTATCACGAAACACCTTAACTTTAAACCCGTGCTTTATACGTGGGAGCAAACCAGCAACAGGAACAAGGTTTTTATGTACTGCCTCAATATGATAGTCTCGAATGATAAAGGCAGCCACAATCTTAATTTGGGTTATAGCCATTTGCTTCCCTACGCAAGTCCTTTGCCCGGAACCAAATGCCGAAAATTTATACGACGGCTCATGTTTAATTGTACCTCCGTCTAAAATCCATCTTTCAGGATTAAACTCATTACAATCATCTCCCCATATGGCTTTCATCCTTCCCATTGCATACATATTGAAGATAATTTGTGTATTTTGATTCACTTTGTGACCACTAGGGAGGATGTCCGACTCTATTGCGGTTTTAATGTTGAATGCTACCCCAGGGTACAACCTCAGTGTTTCATATACTGTCGCATGGAGATAAACTAACTTTTCACTAATTTCCTTAAAATTTTTAAGAATAAAATCGTCGTTCTCTTTTCTTAGTATCTTTAACGCGTCTAATTCCTCTTTAATCTTATCAACAACACATGGGTTTTTGGATAAAAGATAGAAAAACCAAGATAAAACAGCGGTAACAGTTGCTGGTCCAGCTAGATAAAAATTAGTTATTGTATCCCTCAAAAACTTATCCTTATCCTTACATTGATCACCTATAGAAGCTTTCTTATCATCATCTTCATTCAAAAATAAAGTCAAAAGATCAACATTGTGATCTTGATAATATTGTTGATCTCTTAACTTAATTCTCTTTTTATCAATGCACTTGTAGATAAAATCATCAACAATTTTCCATGATAGCTTATAAGTCTTCTCTTGACCTAAATTTAACCACCTTAATAGTTTCCATACACATGTAGGAAGTACATGACGATACACATACAGCATGCTCTAAATCAGCTACAGCTTTTATGAGAGGAAAATTAGGCAAATTTATGGACAAAGATAAAGGATCATGATCCATCATAATGATACTCATTGTATCATACATTAACCTTAAAAACACATCTTGTAAATCAATCTCAATCTTATTCTTAGAAGCATGATCTAAGATAAGGATAAGATCATTCTCCATCTTATTCCAAGTAGTTTGGAGCAAATTTTGGTTGAAAGATGGGTGATTTAAGAAAGAAAGAGCATGATTTCGATGGTAAAGCCATACATCGAAATCAGAATTAAAGATTCCGTCTCCTAGGGCTTCAAGCATTTCATTAAGCTTGTCACCTTTTATATAATTTGTGAACTTTTTGTTCAATACATGGTTCATGTTGGATGGATCAATTGTATATAAAAAGTCCATATTGAGAAACCAAGGGCCTTTAAAATGGAAACTAAGGTGGGATCTCTCCATAAGTTCAGTAAAAAAGTCTACACATCGATTTGCGTTTAGGAGGAGAGATGGAAGCATACCGATAAGAGGCCAATTTGTAGGGAGACCATTTTTATTACGAAAGAAGAGAAGAAGGAAGGGAATAATGAGTAAAATTATGATGATTAAAGGCAAGTTTGCCATCATATATATTTGGAATATTTTTGTGTGTGAAGATTGTGAATATTAATCGGATGATATATAATAATACTTGGGTGTTGAGTTTATATAAGAAATTTTATGGGATAAAATTCTAAGAATTTTTTTAGTTTTTTTTTTAATATTGAGAAATGAGTGTCGGTTAAAAATAATTAGGAAAATACAACAAATTTAAACTCATATGTGGTTAAAAGATAGGATTTTTTTTGCCAAAAAGATGGATATCTAGGTTAGGATAAATTATTGTTTACATAAGAATTTTGGTGAAGTGGTAATTATATAGTGTTGTTTCCTTGAACTAGTAAAAGAAAAAAGTGAAAATTTAGGATAATTTTGGTAAAATGATCATCATATCTAAAACAAGTCCACATATGAGATGCCACATGGAAAAAAAATACTAGTACGTGTTGTTGAAAATGTCAAAGAGTTGGCACTTCCATTTTTTTTTTATATTTATAATTTTAATTTTTTGTGACATTAGATTTAGTGGCATTAAAAAAATACTACTGATAAATCATATTTTTAGTATAATAATTATTAATTTTTATTATAAATACCACTATAAAGTGATTTAGCGACAATTTATTTGATCTTAAGTGGCGTATGTAATTGTTACTATAGTCTATAATGACATTTGTGAAAAATGTTATTAAATCCTATGTCGTAAAATGTTTAGTGTGATTTTTTATTATGTTTCTAAAGAGTATGATAAATGTCACTTAATCCTCCATATATACTATTAGAAATTTGAAATAACGACATTTTTAAATTAAATGTCGCTAAATATATCCCACTAAAAGCGAATTATATTGTAGTGATACTTTTAATATTTTATCTTTCTTCTCTAGAAATTAATGACCATAAAAGAATATTTCATCTTAATTAATTATGGAGTTGAATCAATGGCAAATGGAGCTTGTTTTGATTTTGTGTGTAAAGAACTTAAAGAAGAAGATGATGAATTAAATGGATTGTTAATAGTAATTGTTGTTGACGAAGAATGTAATTAAATGGTGAAGGAGAAGATGGTGAATTAAATGGCTTATTTTTGTTCACTACAAAAACAATTAAGTTAGGCGACAAAAAAAACCTGATGCCTCTAAGTTTGGCGACAAAACAAGCGACAAAAAACTTTTTTTGTCGCCAAAATTGTTGTTTAAAATTTTTAAACGGTTCAGTTTTTAGTAATTGGGCGAGAAACTTTTATTCGACAAAATAGGCGACAAAAATTTTTGTCGCCAAACTGTTATGTGACAAAACTCTTCGTAGCCTATTTTGTAGCTAAACTTTTATGCTACAAAATTGGAGACAAAACATTTTTGTCACATATATAAACTTATTCATATTATTTAAACCCTCCATATTCATCACGTGTACGTCTCCCGTCTTATTACATCTTCTCTCATTCTCTCCATATTCCTCCCTGCATCTTTCTTCTCTAATACATTTCTTCTTCCCTAAACCCTCATAAACTTATTTCTATAAAAAGCTTAATCACTTCATTAATGGAAGCTACAACAAGAAGCTTAAAGCCTTAAACACTTATCTTCTCTCTAATCTCAAACTTTTTGAAAAATCTTCCCAACATTGAGTTTGGAATGCTACGATCTAGGTTATTGTTCTTCGAGTTTGGGTTGTTCTTCGTTTTTTATCTCCGTTTTTTTCTTCGATTTAGTGTTGTTGTTCTTTGATTTTGTTCTACATTTTTTTCACTTTTTGTTCTTCTTTTTTTTTTTAATTTTCGCTTTTGTTTGTTTTTGATGTTCATGTTTTTGTTCTTCAATTATTGGTTTTTCGTTCTTCATTTTTTTTCATGTTTTTTGCTTCTCTTTTTTTTCAATTTTTATTTGTGTTGGATTATTTTTTTTTGTTTATGTTCCTCATTTATTTTTCAATTCTGGGTTTTTTTGTTCTTTCATATTATTGGACCATTTATGATCTTTTATAATTTTATTTATTATCCAGAATTTGGAAAGGATAATTATTGTTTTAGGGAATCATCAATATAATAAAAAACCATTAACAATTTACTAATTATTTTTTAGTTAAAATTTCATTTACTCATTAAATTTCTTTTAATTCAGTTTTGTTGTGTAAATATTACTTTAATAATGTATATTTGTTAAAAAATTGAATATTTGTTATTATTATTTGTATGTGCTGAAATACGTATATCTCAATTAAGGATACTAACCCTAAAAGCAAATAAGCAACTTAGGCAAAATACCTGCAGGACCCTTAGATCCTGCAGAAAGAAAGAACAACTCCTCAGGACGAACCGTCCTGAGAGAACCTCCCAGGACAATTTGTCCTGCGGAATAACAATCAAAACGCCTGAAGGGCAACTGACCCTGCAGGGCAATAGCAACGGATATGCTGACATGGCAAGACAACAGCTGTAAAAGTACTGCTCTAAGTACCATTGCAACTCGGGTAAGGCAAGGCACCACACCTACCTCGTACCTTGTTGTACTATGGCGTACTAGAAACCACAAAAGGGGACCACCTTCCAAAGGGTCGCCACTTAGCAAAAGCCACGACAGCTAAAAAGATACTCTTTGTCTCCTCTACCTTGACATCAGAATATTCTATGTAAGGTAAAAGCCTAAACAACCCTTAGGGTTTGGGAAACTCTCTCCTAAACCCTCTACTATAAATACACAGTGCCAATGTGCCATGCACTACATATGGTAACTTAACTCTTTGCACCCCAAGCTATTGCAACTAGTTATTAACATCTTAATCTCAGTTCTCCTACTGACTTAAGCATCGGAGGAGGACCCCCAGAGTCCCCTCTCTGGCCCTCGTTTGTTACTTTGTGCAGATCATCCCGAACAAGTGTGCTAGAACGCATCTCGTGCCTCCTCAGTGATTCATATCCATTGTGAATCCTAAAAGACATTCCCTTCATCTTTGAAGAGAGTGTTAATTGTTCTTTCCAGCAGGAACATTATTTTAATAATAATAGTAATATAGTACTATTATTACATAATAATTAATAACAAATATTCTTTTTTTTAATTCGACATAAATAAGTATGCGACTCAATAGGCGACGTAAAATATTGGGTTGCATATTGACAGGCAACTCAATAGGCGACAAAAATCATAAAAGGCGACAAAGATTTAGGCGACGCAGGTTTCTGACGCCTATTTTGTCGCCAAATGGGTTATGCGACGCGTTATGCGCATAAAAAACATATAATAAATAAAAAATAAAATATGTTAAAAATTAAAAGTTAAAATCAAAAAATAAACTTACTTGATTTCTTTTTTGATCTTTTATTTTTTTTGTTTTTTATAATTAATTTTGTATCTACTTTTTTTATGCAAATTGACTTGTTGATGTAAAAAGTTACCTAGTATATTTCTTAACAAGCACCTCTTATAGGTAGGATTATTTATGTTTATTCAAAAGCTTGAATTATTGTAGAAAAATCATTAAAAAGTTGGATTATTTTGAATAGCTTTTTCTATATTTTACCACTGTTTTAAATTAATCCACAATTGTCAATTTCTTCCTTCATTTATTTCTAAATATTCATCTATTCCTTAAAACAGGCCACTTTATTTTTTCGTTGATGTTTATTCAAAGAGATAGAGTTGTATAATATATATCTTGGAACTACAAGCCTACAATCATTAATTTAAACTTTAAATTGGTTTATCAGAAGTTAATTTGACAAGAGATCAAGGGTTTGAATCTTATTCACTCGTCCTTTCAAGTGAAATTATTAGCATCAAGTATGAGGGAAACTTGTGTTATATTCACACTTTTTGCTCAAAGGGCTCTCGAGTAAAGGACATAATTAAGTATATAGCATATCATGAGGCTCTTGCACATACTATGAACCATTTTAAGGATTTAACTAACTTCTACCAAAAGTTTAAGCTGTTGATTGTAACCCGAATTATATAAGCTATATAGCTTGTCACTTGATGATAGCGATTTGTTGTACGTAAATCTATTTGTTATAACTGATGCAAGAAAGAAAGCGTAAAGATTAACAAAATCAAAACACACAGAATTTACGTGGTTCGCCGATAATATGTCGACTACGTCCACAGGCAGAGGAGAGGAAAAAAATTTATTACTAGAGGAGACCCAAAATACAGATATTGACTAGGTTACAGAAAATAGAAGTTTATATATATTACTCCAAAACAGAAAAACCTTAGCCAAACAGAAAACCTTTGTTATTCTTCCGTTGTGGGACTAATTTCCAAGACTCCTTTTATAAGGAGAATAATAACATGCCTTTGTTATTCTTCCGATGTGGGATAATGAAAATTAAAGATTCAATCTTCCAATGTGGAATTTATGGCATAACCTTACAGAGTTACAGTTATCCTTCCGATGTGAGATTCAAGGCATAACCTTACACTATTCTTAACAACAAATTGTTTCTAACTAGTATCAAAAATTTGTAGTATTTGATAGTTTGGGCACTCAAATACATATATATTTATAATTTGCTATTGCATTTAGATGTCAGCACGTGAGAGTTGGGAGTTGGGACACGCTTGGTTCTACCACTTCTATTACTTGGAGAGCTTAATTAATCAAGCATTGTAAATTTGTAATTTGTACGTTGTTTTGTTCCCATGTTTCCCTTCATTTTTTAATTTAAATTAATTTATTTTATTTTAATGTCAACTTGTCAAATGCATTTTACATTTTAAGTTAGATTTTTTAGTATAATTTAATTAATAAAATGATACAATTTTTTTTGAAAAAAATAAAATGATACAATTAAATAAACGTATTGGTGGAAAATAATAAATGTCAACTTTCCAAATGCTTTTACTTTTAAATGAGATTTTTTTAGAATAATTGTAATTGAAAAAACCCAATAGTATGTCCTTACATTTTTTTCCATTAAAATAAAAATGACAAGAATAATTCGAAGTGAGACTAGATATCAATCATACAATTCAACTGATAGAAGCTATCGGAGAATAACAAAATTGTCCAAACGCTTTTACATATTTTGTGGGAATTTTTCAAAAGTAAGTGTAATTATAAAAGCAAAACTCACAGTAATATATTCTTATAATTTTCCAACTAAAATCTAACTAGTCTCAGACCGTCTTTTTGAGAGACGTCTTTCAGGTCCAATCCATTAAAGCTTATTGCCTACATTACTCTATATTTTCCCTAATGGGCTAACTCAATTAGAGACCGTCTCTCTTAGAGACCGTCTCTCTTAGAGACCGTCTCTCACAAGAATTTGCGAAAATAAAAAGTTAAAATAATTACATGGGACTCGGATACCAAACATTTATGAGTATGGACCCTAATAAAAGATAAGTACAAACTAATGTATTGTCTTGCTAGGGTATTTATCTAGGGTTTGAAAGGTTGATATTAAATTGTTGTCTAGTAAGTTGGACAGCATCATTAGGATTTAGGACCCTCATGAAAATTAAGTAACGACTAGTAATTAGAAGTAAAATTGCAAGGTGTAACGACTCGTTTTATGGTTGATAACGATAATATATAGTAATTAATGTATTTAATAATTAGTGACATGAGGAGAACTATATTTTGACATTTATTTTTAAAATATCAAACAATCATTGAATTTTAAACATAATAAAAAGCTAAATTAAAAATAAGAAATGTATAAATCAAGAAAAAAAGTGGAAACATATTTATACACCATGAACCGTGTATACACTAAGGATTTACATAAGGGTTTGTTTTTGCAAACCCTTGGAGTTGGACCGGTATAGTCAGTATTAATAAATGTTAAGAATAGTAATAGAAATTAAAGTTAGTATTATAATTTTTGTAGAAATATATTTTGACAAGCTTAATAGTCATGTTTGTTTTCTTTCAACAATCTTACTCTTCACAAAATTCATTCAATGCATACTATTTGAAAATGTAGTATTACGTGGTAAAGCAAAATTATGAACAAAAAAACTATTTTAAGATCGAAGTTTCGTACCAACTTACCATAAAGATGACAGGGTACGATAAATAAAATTTACATTATAAATTATTCTCATAACCATTATTTAATACTAATAAATAAACACACTATTAATTTAAGTTCAAGTTTTGCTTTTCAGTACAGGTAAACGTTTATGATTTAGACGATCTGCTTGGACTCCTTTGATACAAACGTGACCATCCCTAGTTTATATCAGCACTTACTTCTTTATAGAACTGGTAAATTTACGTGGTAAATCTTAATATTAGCTCGTGTAAGATTATATTAAAAAACATAATAGTAACACTTATTAACTTTAATTTTATTTTGGTAATTCGACTCATATATAAGAAATTATAGTCAAATGAAATCTTATTTTATGTTTTTAAAACCTAATTTTTTTACTATCTAATTTTCATAAATGTCAATTGTTTGGCATTGTTTCATTTTCTTACATGTAACATCTAGGTTTTAAGTGGGTTCAAATGTAAGTTACTCATTTTTCCGGCCAATTGACAATTGCAATGTGCAATTAAGTTCCAGCTAATAGTGTATATATAATTATATGTTCTGGGACATAGCTTATATAATTGTAATCTTATGATTTGTTATGTACTCTATATCTGACTGATGTTGATTTGGATTTGTTAATATTTTTTGACAGAATTAATTATGAATTATAACTTTCATATTTAGTGGTTTTGCAAATTACAGACTTGATATTTATTTTTTGCGAAGATATTTCAATTTTTGATCAGTATTCAGGCCAGGTGATCGGATTCGTATAAAATGACCTGTTGACCAGTCATTTTACCTTTGACTTCTTTTTTTATTTTAATTTTTTTGTGAGTTTTTTTTTTTTTCTTTTTATCATTTAATTCCTTCTTCCCCAATCACCTTTCTCACTCCTATTTCTTCTTCTTCTTCATCATCCCTAATAACCTTCATAAGCTCCATTTCAAAGATTTAATTTTTTTCCAAAGTCCAACCCCTAAATTTTTCTCCAAAGTTCCCATTAATCTTCTTATGGCCTATACCAAATGTAACTAATTACTCCTTATGTCCCCTTCATTTACTATTATTTAATTCTATTTTTTAACTGTCCCACTACAATTTTTAAAAAAATAATTGCCTCCACTTTCTTTAAATGTCATCTACACATTTTATAATACGAACTTAAAGAAATGTTTTCATATAATAATACCAACTTTATTTAAAACACAATTTTTTTCTACCTTTGTCCATCTCTACGCGGTAGCAAACTTAAGAATGGATATTATTATTAGTAAAATATAAAATAGTAATCAACTCATCAATTTCTGTAAACATACGGATTTGTCTTTACAAGATACATAAAAAAAATTCTAAGTGTAGCTTTCTAAATTCTAAGTGATCCTGGAAGACTTATCGCCTTTGCGTCTAAGTGATCCTTGATGAAACGTCTTTCAATTTCCACATGTTTGGTTCTATTATGTTGAACCGAATTCTTTGATATGTGGATTGCTGCCTTGTTATCACAATATAATCTAACTTCAGATAGTAGCTTTCTAAATTCAGCTTTAGCACTAAACAATGCCACAACCTTTTGTCCCTTACTTCTCCAAGTAAACAGATTCCCTCCAATTAAGGTAAAGTATCCAGAAATAGACTTTCTACTATCTCGATCTCCTCCCAAGTCTGCATCAGTGAAAGCATGAACTGAAAATTCAATCATCATAAATTACTATAAAAGAATACAATACTACTCCCTCCTATTCACTGTTAGAAATGTGACTTTAATTTTATAAATCAACCATATAAAATAAAGTTACAAGTTTGTAGTAGAAAATCAAATTACATATGACAAGTTCAAACCTTTGCTTATCATACACCAAATGTAGTTTACATCATCGGGAATCACGATACATCGAACAAAGTAACAAGAAGATTTTGTTGGATCTTGATATAAATTCTAGGCGAGATGCTCTTTCCTAAAACATCATTTCCTCCCTACTACGGTGCTTGGGAATCAACCGGAAATATGTTTTGAGATACAAAGAATTACACTAACTTCCGAGCACACGGAAATTAGAATGATGTAAGAGAAACTAAAGTGGAAGAAGATAATAAAATTACAAACGAGAATTTTAAGTCCTCGATGTAAAATGCTAGAGAAGAATAGAAATCAGAAATTCCATGTCTCAAATAACACACAAGCCTTCTATATCTATAGAATAGCTCACACCGGTTCATGAAGCAACATATTACTTCATGAAACACGAGGTTGATCCGTGAAACATGAGATCGATTCACGAACTCATGTCGCCTTTCACTCAACCCTTACATCCCAAATAACATGGCTAAAAGTAAAATAATAACTGTAGGAAGTTATTATATAACCATCAAAACAAACCAGAACAAAGCACGAAAAATTCCGGAAAAATCAAGCTACTCGCGGGCAGCGAGTTTGGTCACGGGCCGCGACCAACAGGTGAATTTTGTCCAGAAACTTTTCTTGCTTATTTCGCGAGCCGCGAACCAAATCACGAGCCGTGACTTACATGTTTTGACTAAAACATATAATTTTCAACCTTGGGATATACTTAATTAATTTAATTAAATTATTTATTTAATTTAATTAATTAAATCATTTCCGATGTCCGCTATACACTCTAAATTCCAACAATCCTCCCCCATTTAGAGTGTATAATCCTTTCCTTCTTTTGCGATCCATTATCTCCAATCCATTTCATGCATCAATGCCAATGTTCCTACGAATTGAATTGACACCTAGTACCACGCATCTTTACAATTGATCATATCCCTTAATGTCCCTACGGATTGAATTAAGCAGATATATCCAACCAATTGAAGGAGTAGTACACACGAAATAATTCATTAATCTTACATCCTTGGCACGTTAAAGGCCATGTGTCCATATCTATTCATAAGTTCATTGAAATCATAAGTATGCCCCTTGATTTCTTTAAGACGGCCAAATCTTGAACTTATATAGGTAGCTTCTCCCTAATATACCATGCTTTCGTGAATAAAGCACTCATTCTAGAGATCTTCATAACTCTAGAAATGGAGACTTCGAGGAACGTCTCTACTACCGCGTTTGTCAACATCACGAATAAAACAACTTAGGATCACTTAAGTGTTGCTTTCCAACATCTGATGAGCGATCAATCCACATTGAATTCGAGACTAGATGTTTCTTCTAGCGTCGAATTGGGTCTCACTCATGGTGTTGAAGAATGGGCATGTACCAATTTCATAAACCATGAAATTCCTAGACTTTGTAAGAATACTTTGTCTAGCTTTGAACTTTCTTCACATAGTCAAGAAATGTGATCCCTTCTTTAATAAGCCCTAATTTTCGGTTTCGCCTCAATTAGATGTCATAGCATTATCAAAGTTACACTCGACTATCAATACTTTATACAAGCCATTTGTCAATCAAAACTAGATTGATTTTTGTGCACAACCTTGGCTTAAGACATCACAAAGATGAGTATTTTAAACTATACCGTTTACATATTTGTCTAAATCTTGACAAATAACATTAATATCATAGTAGAATAAGTCAAAACTTTGTTTGTTCTTGGGTGATCAAAACTTGGTACCTCCCCCACAAACACATATTTCGATCAATATAGAGAATGGCCAATTCACTAAAGATCAAACTCATACTTGAGTACCTCTTCAAACTTGAAGAACTTCTACTATAAGATTAATTAAATCCATGGTACAACATAAACATTTTGGACTATTCAAATAATTTCCTAATAAAGGAACTTTAAGTTGTAAGTAAAACTTTACTTGACAACTATAAACAATTTGAATCTTGTATAAGTTAAAATTACATCCAATTTTATAATCTTTCCAAATATCTAGGAAATAATTACAATTGGAAGACATGAGGGTAAACTTGGACTTTACTTTAAGTATAATAAAATACTTATATTTCTTAGTCCTTAAACTTTATGTTAAAATTAATTTAACATTTTACCTCCCCCATTTCCTTCATAGAAGGAATATGACATATTACTTTGTCATCTTAACTTATACAATATATTCCAAAATAAATATATCATAATTTATAAAAATTTATGATATAACATACCATATGAAAATACAAACAATTATTTAACCATTGTATTTTCGGTAAACTTATTGAAATAAATTCAATAATAAATTATCATTTTAAGTATAATACCACTTAATAAATCTTGAACATTAATACATGCTCATCAATCTTCATATATAATATGAAAAATCTAACTATAACATATTGTTATACTTGCATGGAGATTAAGTTACTAAACTTTAAACATTATTCCCATGATGAACACATCATTACTTACTTTCTTTTAGAAAGCTTAAACTTATATGATACTTAAGTATCAAGACATAATCATGGGTAAACCTTCATATTAGAAATATGAATACAAGATATTAAAACTTTTTACTTTGAAAACTTTAAGTTAAAAACTTTCTTTAATAAAACAAACTTATATTTTTCTCTTTTAGAAATACATGCTTAATCAAAAGATTAGCAAATCATTTTTAAAGGATCAAAATGTCATAATCACTTATTTGTACAAACTTGTAGGTATTCAAACCTATCTATCATTGAAAATTAAATTTCCAAATAAATATTGCATCACTTTGTATTATAATCAAATATCATTGATATATAATATCTCTTGTTCTAATAATAGAACTCATAGTAGATGTTATAAATAACATAATCTATATAGATGCATCCTTATTTTGAACCTTTGAGATAATTCAAAATAAATATCCTTTGTACCAAAATGATTAAGATTTTTCTATAAAACAAATACTTTAAACCAAAAGAAAAACGTTTAATATCAACTTTAACTTAAATAGTTAAATCCTTCTTTATTGTCACACCAAATATATTTGGCGTTATCCGACAACATAAGATAACATACCCATTAACCGGAATAAAACTTATTTAGTACTTTTCTCCAAAATAAATATTAGTATATAAAACTTTACATATACTCATGCAAATAATGCATATCTTGAAAATCAAAATAATAACATATTATGTAATTTTAATTACCATAATAAAACTTAAAGCGTTGACACATACTCTAGATTAAGAGTAACATATGAATTTCAATTAATACATTAATCAATGTAATAATAAACAAAATTCATACCTTGCTTTACTTAGCAAATCAACATTTATTCCATATAAGATTAAACCATCATATATATCTAAATAAACTAGACAAACTTGTCTTTATCATTTATTTGATATATAAAATCACTTATAAAACCATTAAACTCCTTTTATTTATTTAACATTATGGAATTTATTAACCTCCATAACAAACAACTTTAATAAATAAAATTCCGAGTTTAAAATAATGTTGACAACTTTCAACCTTTATTTAATAACATTATTAGATTTTCAAATTCTTGTTTAATCATCACTTTTACATTAAAATTACTTTTAATGAACCTTTGATGATAAACCTTTAAATTTATTCATGTCATAAACTTTGTACCCATTTCAAATATTAATAAATTAATATAACCTTGGGTAAAAGTATACATATGACAACCCCATATAAAAATTATATGTCCAAATTTAAACAACATTGGTAATAACCAATCAAAGATTATATCATAAAGACTAACTTGAATCATGCATAAAACACATAGAAATAATTCTACACATGCATGAAACAAAAATACAACATGCACTTTTGTAAAGAACAACATTGCAATAATATACTATATATTTTAATTAACTTCATTGTTAATCAAACATGGATCATGCAACCTTTTAAAAACAATTCACTCAAAAGGTGAAACATATATCAATAACAAAGCCATTATTGAACTTGATCAAAAGATAACCACACATAACAAACACATAATGTTCAACTTATATGACAAAATTATCTTGTCATACAAAACATGCAAAGACCCAAAACTTAACATATTACCATGAATAACTATTAAAGCAATTATATTCAACTTGATAATAACACTTATCATCTTTTATAATAGAACAAGACATGATATATATAAAATAAGATATACATGTCAAAAAATATGTCAAAACATGACCATGAAATTATCATCTTATCATGCATAAAACAAAACTTGTAAACACAAAAGATAGCAAACATTATCCATCTTTGATGATAATTTTAATCATCATGAAAAATCATGGTAAGTTACTTATACTTCCAACCATCAAATTTCTTTGATAAATAAAATGGAGTATCATCATTTACACCAAATGATAACCATGATCAAATAACTATGATCACATACTTTACCAAATTTCATGGATATAAGAACTTGCTTAAACATGTAACATATTGTACATCTCTATCATCATAAAAAATAAACATATGAAATTAACATAGAGAACTTACATACTTGAGAGTTGAGAAATATCATCTCTACCATGTAATTATGTCCATCTCTCTTACATAACTTGATCAAAATAGAAACAACACAACTCTTCATGAAACAACGCATCTTTTCATGAATCAACGTGTCACTTTATCGAACTAACATCTTCTTTGATGAACCAACGTGTCTCTTTAACAAATCAACACATTCTTTGGTCGAACCAATGCATCATTTCAAGAATCTCTACGATAATCTCGTCACCCGATCATGGTGTAACTTTCAAATAAGCAAACTTGAAAACTTTCCCAACAAATTTGTCAATTATGACAAAGTTTGTGGTAAACATTGAAACTTGTCATACTTACTTTAGGAAGATGATGTTTTAGATTGTTAGAAATGTGACTTTAATTTTATAAATCAACCATATAAAATAAAGTTACAAGTTTGTAGTAGAAAATCAAATTACATATGACAAGTTCAAACCTTTGCTTATCATACACCAAATGTAGTTTACATCATCGGGAATCACGATACATCGAACAAAGTAACAAGAAGATTTTGTTGGATCTTGATATAAATTCTAGGCGAGATGCTCTTTCCTAAAACATCATTTCCTCCCTACTACGGTGCTTGGGAATCAACCGGAAATATGTTTTGAGATACAAAGAATTACACTAACTTCCGAGCACACGGAAATTAGAATGATGTAAGAGAAACTAAAGTGGAAGAAGATAATAAAATTACAAACGAGAATTTTAAGTCCTCGATGTAAAATGCTAGAGAAGAATAGAAATCAGAAATTCCATGTCTCAAATAACACACAAGCCTTCTATATCTATAGAATAGCTCACACCGGTTCATGAAGCAACATATTACTTCATGAAACACGAGGTTGATCCGTGAAACATGAGATCGATTCACGAACTCATGTCGCCTTTCACTCAACCCTTACATCCCAAATAACATGGCTAAAAGTAAAATAATAACTGTAGGAAGTTATTATATAACCATCAAAACAAACCAGAACAAAGCACGAAAAATTCCGGAAAAATCAAGCTACTCGCGGGCAGCGAGTTTGGTCACGGGCCGCGACCAACAGGTGAATTTTGTCCAGAAACTTTTCTTGCTTATTTCGCGAGCCGCGAACCAAATCACGAGCCGTGACTTACATGTTTTGACTAAAACATATAATTTTCAACCTTGGGATATACTTAATTAATTTAATTAAATTATTTATTTAATTTAATTAATTAAATCATTTCCGATGTCCGCTATACACTCTAAATTCCAACATTCACTTGAGTTGTCCCATTTGTTTTTGGACACTATTCACTTATCACTCTTAATTTATATTTTACTCTTAATCTATAAGTTAAAACATAATCATGTTGGATCTTGTTTGATTCGTCTCAATACAAAGATTATTAATATCAACTTTTTATATTTTTAATTGACAATAATTAAAGATATTAAGGGCTATAATGTTGTCTCGACAAGTAAAAAACTAAATGGGACAACTCAATTGAATAAGAGGGAGTATTAAAGAACTAAAAAAATTCTACATGGCAATTTTATAGAGTTTTTGCATTAATTATGATTTTAGTATAATTTAAGATAACTTTTCAAAAAGATTTTTATTATATCAAACCTTACAATCATCAAGGATTGGAAAGATAGCAAATGTCAATTTTGTAGAGTTTTACCAAATTAAATAATTTTTAAAGGTTAAAATGTGATTGTGAGACATTCAAATCATGTTCACTGTAATATGTAATTGCATCAAATTTTTATTCATAAATATTTTTATACTAACAAACTTCGTACATTGCACGAGTTTGTATAATAGTTAGAACATAAAAAAAATTGAATAATATAGTCGCTTAAATAACCTTGGCTAAATTAATTGAATAAAAAAAAGGAAAAATTACCTAGAATAATCCAAACTTTTACCGATTTTCCTACAATAATCCCAACTATCAATTAACCATGAATAATCTCATGTATTGATTCATTTAACCTGTGGTGTTGTTTGTTTACCTACAACCTGTTGGCAAAAATTAAAATCAATTCTCTTTTATTTTTTTCTTAAACCTTAATAAATTAAAATTCCCTCTTCCACTTATTGTCTTTTCTCATTTCACTCTTTACAAACAAAAAACAAGTCCTCCATCAGCTCTAATTCATAAAAATTAAATTCATCCTTTTGTGTTCCATCATTTTCAAAATCCTTTGAAAAACAATGACATCACAAAGGATCTTAAGAATACCTTGATGAAATTCAAATTCTTCTTTAGCTTTCCTTAAAAGAAGCTCAAATGCTAGGTGACCCAAATACTTAGTTGGGATTACATATAGATTTCTGAAATTGCTCTTAAATTTTTACACATTGTCTCCTCTTTTTACAGGTTTGTTAATGGTTGATTTGATCAAGATGAAAATGGTTGCATAATGAGAAATGAAATACAATCCAGACCAATCTGAATTCAACTGCATTTTCATGTTTTCACTATTTAACTTTCTCTGAATTGATTTTTTCCCTCAAATTTGAGTTAGTAATATAAAATTATTAAACATTGACAAAAGCAATTTACAAAATCTCATAATACAAAAAAATCATCATTATCACTAACCACATCAACCATAAACAAAATTCTCCAATTTTACAAATTCTCATCATTGCAAATGAGGTGACTAAGTTTTCTCTAATTTCAGGACATATTAAAAAATACAAATTTCTTTCAAAAAAAATTCAAATTAAAGAAAGCAAAAAAGATGTTGATAAATGAACATAATGAGAACAGAAAAAAAAAAGTCAAGAAAAGAAGCCAAATACATGATTGGAAATTAATTTGGAAAAATGGACATTAATAATCCAAACTTTTCGTGATCCGCTAAAAACAATCCCAACTTTTGATTATTTTCTAAAATACCAAACTTTGCCACTTATTTGCTCAGAGCATACCCTTTTTGTTGTTTACCGGTTGTAACAGGTAAAACAAGTCTTATAACCCATTAGTTCCACCTCCCTCCTCATTTATTCACATGACCTAACTTTTGCAGTAAAAGTAAAAGCATCTTTACTTTGAACACGCCATCTTCAAGACTTCAACAGAGACACCCCACCCTGCACTCAGAACACGACATCTTCAACTCAGAACACGAAATGAAGAAGAAGAGGAGTCGCTCGTCATCTTCATCCTTGGTAAAATCGATTTTTTTTTTTTTGAAATTGTCTGTGATTTCGTTTTGTCTAATCTAAATGGTAAAATCGATTTTTTTCTTTTTTTTTTTGATTTTTAGGGTTGTTCGTTTGATCCTGAACATTTTGCTGCAAAATTCGTTTATGGGGGTCAATTTAACAGGGTAAGGGGTGAGTTAGACTATTGGGGAGGGGAAATGAGGACTGTGGACATTGATCCTGATAAGATATCATGGTTTGATTTAGAGGATATAGTATCCAATAAGGTTAAAATTCAGTATAGTCATAGCCTATATTATATGTTACCTGATAAGTATTCTTTTGATGATGGCTTGGTAATGATAGTTGATGATGCTACAGTTCTTGAAATGGCACAAATTGGGTATAAGCATAGGTCTATTGAAGTGTATGTTGTTAGAATGGAAGACAATGAACAATTACAGTGGCAGCTTAGGGAAGGGGGTAAAGTACCTGCTGATTGCAACAGGAGGGGTAAAAAATTAACTCCTAGAAAGGCATCTAAAGTACCCTTAGATACTTTATTGCAAGTGGAGACATGTGGTCCCCATGTAATGCCAACCCCTAGTATAAATGCTGAGCCCAATATCATTTCTCATTCTAACCCTACTTCAACTACTCCTATTCACACAACACTTGACAACCTTACACCACAGATTTGTGAGTATGATACTGAGGTTGCAATTGAGGAAGATGTAGGAGTTACTAATGAGGCCAGCTTTGATGGTAGTGAAGAAGAGAGTGAAGATGAGACTTATGTTGCAAGTGAGGAAGATTTAGGCAGTGAGGATGAGAGTTATGTGGATAGTGAGATAGAAAATGCACCTCCAAACATTCAAAACAACACTGTTTGTGGAGTTGTGGAAGGAGATCCTTTGATAGAGAGTGAGTATGAGGATACTGATGAAGATGGTAAAGATACACTAGCTGTGACTGAACAAACTAATTTCAAAAGGTTTAAGTGGGTTGTAGGTCTTACATTTCCAAATGCTAGTAGCTTTAGGGAGTGTTTAACAAGATATGCTTTGGCTCAAGGGAGGAATGTGAAGATTTATCTTAGTGACAAAAAAAGGCAGCAGAGATTAGGTGTTGAGTGTGTCGAGGGATGTCCATTTAGGTTGTATGCCTCATGGGATAAGAAAAATGCTCTATTCATTGTGAAATCTGTGAATCCAACTCATACTTGTCAAAGAAATATGGAGGGTAATAGGAGATTGAAGTCAAATTGGGTTGCTGAGCAATTGTTGGAGATGTTTAAGACCAGACCTCATGTACCATCAAAGGAGATTATAGATGTTGTTAAACAGACATACTCAGTGCTTATTAATAGGGATTTTGCATACAAGATTAAGCACAATGCCCACAAAAAATTGCATGGAAGTATGAAGCAACACTATAACAAGGTTTATAATTACTTGGAAGCTCTCAAAATTAGTAGTCCTGAAAGTAGATTCACTGTGACCACTATACCTAATTCCAACCCCCCTGTTTTTCAAAGGTTCTTTGTTGCATTTGATGGACTTAAGAATGGTTGGCTGCAAGGTTGTAGGCCTGTGTTGTGTATAGATGGGTGTTTCATAAAGACATTCTTGGGAGGGATGTTGTTGTCTGCTATTGGGAGGGACCCAAATGAGCAAATGTATCCTCTTGCCTGGGCTGTGGTAGAGGGAGAGAACAACGATTCATGGGAGTGGTTTATATCAGTGACATGGAAGCAATAATGTGCCTGGGCTGCTATTTTGGAGATGTGCTAAGGCATATAATGTGCCTGATTTTTATGAAGCTATCACTGACATGGAAGCAATAAGTCCAGAAGCTGTTGATGCGTTTAAGAAGGCAGACCCAAATGTGTTCTGTAGAGCTTATTTGAAGAGAACTTCAATGTGCGATGTTATAGTTAGTAACATGGTTGAGACGTTTAATAATTACGTCATGAGTGCAAAGTCACAACACCTAATCAATATGCTTGAAGAGATTAGGACTATGCTAATGAAGAGACTTGTTGTGAAGAGGGAAGCAGCAACTAAGTGGACTGGGTTACTATGTCCAAAAGTGCAAGCAATAGTAGACAAGGAGAAGGACGAGGCAATTAAGTGTGGTGTTCATCCTTCATCATCAACTGTGTTTCAGGTATCTCACTACTTGGATACTGTAGAAGTAGATTTGGCGAGACGGAGTTGTACTTGTAGGAAGTGGGATTTGAGAGGTATTCCCTGTTGTCATGCTATAGCTGCAATTTTTTATGTGAGAAAGGAGGTTGAAAACGTTTGTAGACAAGTGCTATTCTAGGGATGCATATTTAGTGGCATATGCTGGTTGTATACCCCCTATTACAGGTGAACGACATTGGCCTCAAGTAAACCTTCCCTTGATTCCACCGCCTGTTAAAGTAGGTCCAGGTAGACCTAGAAAGTCTAGAATTAGGTCCAAGCATGAAGACCCTAAAAGACCTGGAAGGCTCACTAAGCATGGGGTGGAGATGACTTGTACACTTTGTAAAGAAGTAGGGCATAACAAGAGAGGTTGTCCTCGAAAAGGACAATTCACTTCATCCACAGTAGTAGACCCAACTCCTCCACCAGCAAAAAGGCCTAGAGGAAGGCCAAAGAAGAACCGTGAAACTCCTTCATCCACACCTGTTGATACCGAATTACATCATAACATCACTGCTCAGCCATCATCTGTTGGAAGAGGTGGGAAGACCATAAGAGCTGGGCAGGGGGTCAGAGGTGCAATGACTGGTGCTGGACGTAGTGGAAGAGGAAAAGGTGCATCTAGTAGAGGAAGAGGACAGGGTTCAGTAGCTGGTAGAGGCAGGGGAAGGAGTGCAACTGCAATTGGTGAAACAGAACAGCTAGCAAGTTCACAAGTCTACTCAACTCAAGCATCCATTACAAGTGAACTGCATTCGACTTAAATGAAAGCCATTATGGCATGTATGTACTTAGTTTGTTAGGAATTTTACTGATTGTATTTTGGTATGTACTGCCTTCATTTTGGAACTAAGATAGAAAATGGCAGTTACTGTAATGTAGTTCATTATTATGGCAGTTAGGCATGACTTTATTTTGGCATGTACTGTAATGTAGTGATATTATTGAAGCTATTTTGAAGGCATATAATGGACTGATTTTTGAAGGCAGTAAGTAACAAAATGGACTGATTTTTTGAAGGCATATAATGGACTGTAATATGCTCACTGTGTTCACTGATTTTTTGCTCACTGTGTAATATAATGTAATATGCTCACTGTGTTCACTGATTTTTTGAAGGCAGTAAGCTTTGTTCACTGATTTTTTGCTCACTGTGTTAATATGCTGAGCACAAACTGATTTTTTGCTCACTGGTTTTAATTTAGATTAGAAGGAAATATTGATGAAGAACATTAAAATACCACTTTTGTTCCATTACATTTTGATACCATTACATTGTTCAAGAAACTACATAAAACCTAATCATGAAATTAGCTAACATCTTTTAATTGATGAAGAACAAAAAAATACCAAATAAAAACCAAGATACAACAAGTACATAACACACAGATTTGAAGGAATTATTATGTTTAGCTAATTCTACTCTAAGTGAACCAACTTCTTCTTTCAAAGCTTTGTTCTTTTTCTTCAATTATTGAATTTTGTCCAGCAAATCTTCATTATCTATCAATTCAACAGAACTTGGTATAACTACATCACTTTCCCACCTAAAATATTTGCAATTTTGTTCCTGCAAGAAATTTAAAGATTTAAATAATGTTAATTGAATTTAGTGGCTGTGTTAATGCAAGAAATTGAAGTATTTACTTACTGGCCAATATCCACATCCGTAGAAATGTGAACCGATCCTTGCTCCTCTCTTTGCTAATTGTAGTTTGGCAGGTACACCATGGTGACATAGCAATGGGCCTTTGGATTTTGCAGATCTAAATCTTGAAGAGGATGATGCATTTGAAGCACATAATGATTTCATGGTTATGGTTTAATAGAAAAAAAAAGGAAAGAAAAGATGAGAAATTGATTTGAGGAAGAAGGGCAACAATGAAGAAAAGGGTCATTAATGGTGGATTGTTTTGAAGCTCTAAAAGGTTGAAGATGATGTTTATAAAGGGAAAAGAGACAATAAAAAAAAGACTTCCAACGGGCAGATTTTTACCTGCTATAACAGGTAAACAAACACAAGGGTATGCTCTGAGCAAATAAGTGGCAAAGTTTGGTATTTTAGAAAATAATCAAAAGTTGGAATTGTTTTGAGCGGATCACGCAAAGTTGGGATTATTAATGTTCATTTATCCAATTAATTTCTTAGAAAGAGGGATTAAATCAAGAGAAAAGAATGAAAAAAAATAGCTCAGGAACAACAAGGGAAGCCAGGGGAGGGAGGTGATTATTCATTTATTCTCTTAATTTTTTATATTTTAATTTTAATTTTAGTATTTTAATTATTTATTTGTATTTTTCCTTTATTTTTTTAAGAGTTAACCTGCAATTGCAAGTTAACAATTGAGCAACAACATTTTTGGCAATGTCACTCAAAAGTTAAGATTATTCTTGGTTAATTCATAGTTGAGATTATTATAGGAAAATGCTGAAAAAATTGGATTATTGTAGGTAATTTTTCCTAAAAAAAATATGAAAACGCTAAATTTTGTAAACTCTGTAAAGTGTAAACTATAAACCCTTTGCCTTCCTTTCTCATCCCTTTTCCTAGCGATTTAGAAGAAAAATACTCTGTAAACCCTAATTTTTGTTAAAATATTCTACCCTAACCTTACTCAATCATCAAATGTGCATTTATATTTTATAATCCTTAAACTCAATTAGAAAATAATAAAAATTGAATAATATAGGGAAATTC
>JAAKBH010001344.1:0-23102 GCA_019776075.1 Amaranthus palmeri | reverse complement strand
TTAGGTAACAAGATAAAATGAGTATAAAGTGGAAAATTATTGAGTTACTTTTAGTCAAAAAAAGGTAATTTTACAAGTTACTCTCTTAAGAGACCGTTTTTTGTAAATACGACTTTCAAAAGTTCAATCCATATCTATATTTAGAGTTATAACAATATATATTTAAAATTAAATTGGACTTTCAAGAACCGCCTTTACAAAAAACAATCTCAAATAAGAATTTGTGTTCTCAAATATCTAAAAGAGTAAAGTCTTCAAACGGAGATAGTACATAAAAAGGGAAGAAGAGTACTAACAGTACAAACAAGTAGCAAGGCCCAGCACTTGAAATTGGAAATGAAAAGGTATATTAGAAAAGGTGTCCTTTCAATGCGCTAAATAGCTCCTACTCTATTCCTACACTCCTATACTTCCTCCGTTCCGAAATACTCGCTACATTTCGATTTTGTACACTATTCATCTTTCAAGCTTATATTACATATTGTGACTAATGTGTAAGTAAAAATATAGTCAAGTGAGATCTTGTTTGAATCGTCTAATCGCATACTTTCATAATATTAAATTTTTAGAATTCTTAGATAAGTGTAGTTTAAGATATTAATGATCAAAATTGTGCATTGGATTGCGTAAAAAAGTAAAATATAGCAAGTATTATGGCACGGAGGAAGTATAACTCTTGTATAAACATTTGATCTACACTATTTATTTACTGTGTTAAACAATATTAAAATAGTAATCAAGTACTTCTAATTATTAGAAAAATATTTTAATTATTAAATTATTAGTACAGACTAAAATAACATTTCCTCCGTTTCAGTTTACTTGTCCCATTTCCTTATTTGACATTATCATACTACTTGTCTCATTTCCTTTTTTGGCTATCCTTTTTTACCTAAATATCCCCACTTTTCCAATTCCCAATACTCCACTACCACCTTTACAATTAATTTAATCAATTAAAATACCCAACTATCACCTTTTTAATGGACTCCACTCAACCCTTAAAGTCCGTGAAAAGTCAAATGGGACGAGGCAAATGAAACAGAGAGAGAGTATAGATTAAGTTTAAACATAGTTTAAATTCAACACAAATACAATATCCTTTTGGTATCAATTAGTCCCCCGTTTGTGTCACGAGATATTTCCATTTTAGTCTATGATTTAGCCATATTGTATTTATTAATCATGACTCATGTTTTTTAATCTATATATTTAATTTATGTTTTCATTTCAAACCACATATTTATCCTACATTCTAAAATATATTATTTTTATAATTTATCTTTTTTTTGAATAAATTTTTATAATTTATCTTAGATTGCTTAAAAATTGTAATTATAATAAAAATTAACAAAAAAACATCATTTAACTAAATATATAATGCTTTTTGAATCAAACTATAACGGATATAAAAAGTAAGAAACAAGAAAGTAGACCGCAAAAAATGGAGAGAAAGAAAACCTGAGACAGAAATGTTTGAAAGGTAACTTCTCGAGCTCTGCATTTTAATGCAATTCATCATTCCTATTAATTATTCTCAAATTCTTGTTTATTTAATCATAATGAACAACTCAAAAGTAAGAACTTATTATACATATGGTAATTGCTAATTGGTATAACATATACGTTACATTATAGTAAAAGTCAATAAAATTATGCAAATAAATTATAGTATCATTTTTTCTAAGGGCATATTCTCTTGGGTCCTAAACTTTTGAATTAAAAAGTGAATTAGATAGTGTCTGATTTACGGTTTTATTAAATTTTTGCTGTGAAAAATATAATTGACTTGCATATTAATAGTCATAACCTGAATTATAATAGAGTTAATTAAATATTGCATTTAAATAACCAATTGTATAAATAACAAAAAATCCTAATAAAACTATATTACTCCCTCCGATTTTTTTTTGTTTGTCTACTTTAAAAGAGAAGAATTTAAATTAAATTTTTAAAGTATATATTGAAGATACAATATATTAATATGAGATGTTGTTAGATTTGTATTGATGTAAAGTTTTTTAATATGTTATTTTTATTATTTTTTTATAATACATATTTTGAGATATTAAAGCTTAAAATGTGCTAAAAAATGTGTGCAAAAGGTACAATGAACAAATAAAAAAGAACAGAGGGAGTATGTTTTAACCATCTCAAAATATGCAACACACTAAATAATACTTATTTAATAAATAAATTAAACAAGATTTTATAAATAATTGAAAAAAGAAATAATATATATGGTTTTTTTAATACATTAAATGATGTAAGTAATAAAGTCAGAGACAAAAAAATAGTCATAAAAACAATAACATCATCATTGAATGTTGAAGGGGATATTTTTGTTAAGAATATTACGCGTAAGCAATTTTAAATAGTGATGATGTCAGTAGTGTGTTGTGTTAGTAATAGTTATATTAGAAGATTTCAATTTAGTGAAATAAACAAAAGTAAATGTAATATTAAAATATGGTAGTAAAATAAGTGTGTTGAATTGAACAAAAGAAGTAGAGCTTAGCAAGACTCCAAACTTTTGTGTTGAATTAAACAAAACTAAATGTAATACTCTCTTTGTTTTTCTAATGTTTCTTCATTTGGAATATTTCACCTTAAGGAAATAGAAATTTGATTAATGTTTTTAAAATATATTTAAAAAATAAAATATATTTATGTGAGATATGATTAGATTTTTCTTAATGTATACTTTTTAATTAATGTATCTTTTATAAATTTTTATTATACGTATTTAAAGATATTGAGGATTAATATTTGCTTTTAAAATTGTACAAAAACGAAAGGAGAAAGTATTAAACTTTTACCTAATCGAATTGATAACAAAACTTTAAAGTTTCACCATAAAAGACTTTAAAATCCGATATATAAGTAGATCGAATCCAATAAATGTATAGAATAACTCAAAAGTATATATAGAGAAAATAAATTTTATTTGTAACTAAAAATGAAAAAAGCAAAAATAAGAAAAATTATAAGGATACCAATCAACAAAAGTTATTAGTAGCCCCAAAATTTAATAATAGAGGCTAAATTCTTTTGAGTGAAAAAACGGAGAGAGAAAAGAGGCTAGAGTTATCATTCTTTTTGACAAATGTTATGGATTATAATTGTTGGCTGATTTGACTAGATAAAAATAGGAAGTAGTTAATAAGTAAGTTATTTAAGCTAACTATTTTAATTAAAGTTCTTTATTGAAGATATTTGGTAAAAAAAATTAAAATTGTTGACTTGATGACTATATATTAAAGACAAAGTGGCCCGGTAAAAAATCAAAAAAATTATGAAAAAAGCTAATCTATTTATCAAATTTTATTTATTTGTTTGATTAATTAAAAAGTTACAGTTAAAAATCAATAAAAAAAAGACAATAAATAAGGTTGTATAGATTGGTGACACACACAGCACATTTGACAAAGCTAAAACTAATACTTCCTCTCTTTAAATTTACTTGCAATTTTTGCTTTTTCAGGCAGTCCAATGCTTCAATTTAATCGTTAATATCTATAATTCTATATAATAAAAAATTGATATTAACAATATTTGCAATGAGACGAATTAAATAATATTTCACTTGACTATGTTTTAACTTATAGATTAAAAATTAATCACAAATTAAGAGTGATAAATAAATAGTGTCATTTTATCAAATGTTACAACTAATATAGAACGAAGGAGAATACAAAACATAGAATAGTAACACCAACGGTAGCAGTAGCATTAGCATTCATGGTTAAAAATAAAATGTATAGCTATATATTGACTAGTGTATTTAATTTACATTTTATTTTGTTATTCATCTGTCTCGTTAGATTTTCATTAAAAAGAAAGATTACAAGTTTTAAAAATGGTAATAAATAAAGAGAGAAAATGATTGTGTGGATGAAGTAAAAGAGAGTTAAAATGTATAAATATGTCATTGTCCAAAAATAGAAATGATCCAATTAAGGGTGTGTTTGGATAGAAGGAAATGGAGGGAATGGAAAGGAAGAGATTTGGAGGGATGAAGACTCCCTTGTTTGGATAGCAAAATGGGTGGGAAGGGATTTGGAGGGGAGGGAATTGGAAGGAAAATGTGGATAAAGTTTGTAAGAGTTGTAATCCCCCCAAAAGTGGAAAGATTTGGAAGGAAAACACAATCTCCCTTCCTTTCTCTTCCCTTCCCTCCTAGACAAACAAGAACTAGTTTCCTTCCATTTCTCTTCCCTTCCTTTCCTTTCCCTTCTTTCCCCTTCCCTCCCTTTCTTTTCCATCCAAACTTGCTATCCAAACATAGTGTAAGTGGGACGGACCAAAATGAAAAATAATACAAATTCAATGCGACAGAGGAAGTATATTTGATGTTTTACGTGTAATTGATATATTATTTTGAGTATTTATATGTTAAGTAATGCATAACTAGAAGTTACTAACAATTATTATAAAAATATGTGATTGGACGATACAAAAATAAAATCTCATTTGATAGTATTTTTATTATGTATTAACCGTAACGTATCATAACATACTAGGTTTGAAACCCGTGCAATGTACGGATTTTTAAATACGTTTATATGTTTATATCTTAATGAAATTTTAGACGAACGAAAATATTAAATGATGGTGCGTAATAAAGTATTTACATACATATATTGTAATTAAAAAATAATTAAATATAAAAAATACAAAATATGTTGTTAATAAAGAGTTTATAGATTTTGAAACACTTGATCTTTATATATAAGTAAAATTGTCTGAATTGAAATTCCTGCAATTATTACTCCTGCCATTATTATGAATCCAATGTTTTATTTTCGTAAAAGAATAAAATTGACTGAATTGAAAATCCTGCAATTAATATTCCTTCCATTAATATTTATGTCATTAATATAAGGAAAAATTGTCGGGAATAACCCGTACTTTTAACGTTTGCCTGTGAATAATCCCTACTTTTGATTATTCATAAATAATCCGAACTTTGAAGTTAGTTTGTTCCCAGCACCCCCTCCTCATTTTTGACCGGTTGTAGCAAGTTACCCCAACGAAATTACTTGTTCCTTCCCCTTTATTATGAGCTGCTGGTTGATTTTTCAATTCATCATCTTCAACCTCTTACTTTCCTCCATTGTTAAACCCTAAGCTTAGAGAGAGAAAATTCAAACTTTCCATTCACTCTTTTTTGGACATGAATAGAAACCGTTCTCCAGCACGAAAACCCTTTTTCGCCATTGTCAATTTGGCAACAAATCCATGCTCACATTTCACACTCTTATTCAAATTAGAACCTCTACTATATGTTGAAGAACAATGAGAATTCATTTTTGTAAATAAAAAAAAGAAAAAAAAGACAACTAGATAAATGAGAATTTGGCATCTACCATCTTTAGAAGGAAAAGAAATGAGATCACACACCTTGATAAGTGGGAGAAACAAGACAACTAGATATTGTAGAGTGTACTTTGAGGACCGTTTCTCTCTTGATAATACACCTGACCTGGATTTGACCTGGGTAGCCATGCAGTTATCAATGACTATCAAGCTCAACTCCTAGAGGCTTTACCTTCGAGGGAAGAGGTTAAATATGCAGTTTGGGCTTGTGGGGTTGACAAAGCTCCAGGTTACGATGGTTTCAATTTCAAATTCTTTAGAGAAATGTGGGACGTGATAGAAGATGACATCTATTCCTTCGTGATACAATTTTTAGAATCGGGGGATGGTGCTAAGGCCATTAACATCACATGGGTAACTCTTATTCCAAAGGTGGTTAACCCAGCTTCTATTGAGGATTTCAGGCTTAAAGAAGTCATTGCCCCTCTTATCGATGAATCATTGAGTGCTTTTGTTTTAGATAGACAAATTTCAGATGGGGTGTTGGTGGCTAATGAAGCGATTTCATGGTTAAAGAAGAAAAAGACCACTGGTACTCTTCTAAAGTTGGATTTCCAAAAAGCCTATGATTCGGTGAAGTGGTCGTTCCTAAAGCAGGTAATGATGAAGTTGGGGTTTGGTGCAAAGTGGATTAGGTGGATCATGACATGTGTGGGTTCAGCATCCTTATCAATCCTTCTTAATGGTTCTCCTATTAAACCAGTGAAGATGGAGAAAGGTCTACGTCAAGGAGACCCCCTATCACCGTATTTATTCATTCTTGTGAGTGAAGTGCTTGTATATCTTTTGAGGAAAGCGGAAGAGTTACAACTCATTGAGGGTGTGCCCATTGGTAAGGATGGTGTTGTGTTGAAGCATCTGCAGTTCGCTGATGACACATTGATTTTTGTTCCTAAGAACAACCGAGTGGTCATAAACTATTTTCAAATCTTAGATGTTTTTGCACTAATGTCGGGGCTGCGCCTGAACTACAGCAAATCACAGATCATATCTTGGAGCTCGGGTGTGCATGAATGGGCAAAGGCCATTGCTACTTCGAATGGGTGTAATCATAAAGTTTGCCCTGTTACCTATCTTGGGCTGCCTTTAGGAGCAAATATGAGCAATAGTGCCGCTTGGAAACCTGTGATTGCAAAGATTGAAAATAAACTAGCTTCGTGGAAAGCCAGGTTATTATCGAGAGCTGGTAGACTTACCCTGATCAAGAGTGTCCTAAATAGCCTCCCGATTTATTACATGAGTATGTTCAAGATGCAGAAGACAGTGGCTCAGAAAATTGTGAAATTACAAAGAAGATTCTTCTGGGGGGCAAGTTCAAATAGAGCATTACCGATCCCTACGGTCAAGTGGTCATCAATAGAGCTCCCAAAGACATTGGGGGGGTCTAGGAGTGGGCAACATCTTGCATAAAAACCTTGTTCTCCTGTTCAAATGGTGGTGGAGGTTCTCACAGTGTGATAATAAGTTGTGGAAACGCATTATTATCTCCATTTATAATATTAAAGGGTTAAAGGCCTCGACGCAGAATTTTGGGGAGATAAGAGGGGGAATTTGGGGACAACTAGTTAACAATGATTCCGATACTAAGAAGATCAGAGACATTATCGAAGAGGGCGTGCAAATCAAAGTGGGAAATGGGAATTCGATCCTCTTCTGGCATGATAAGTGGTGCATCGAAGGTACTTTGAAGGTAATATTCCCTAGACTCTTTTCTATTTCATTACAGTGTGATGCTCTTGTTAGTCATATGGGGGAACGGGTGGAAAATGAGTGGATTTGGAATTTCCAATGGATGCGAAGGCTCTTTGTGTGGGAAATCCATGAGGTTTAGAGATTGACTTTGCTTGTGGCACAACATAGTCCAGTTCGAGACAAGTCAGATGGTGTGTGCTGGATGGGCCGTGAAAGCCCTAGTTTCCCTATTAAAGAGATCAATGTCAAGTTACATGATTCATGCTCTCCAATTTTACCTGGTCTAGTTACTAGTTTCATTTGGAAATTAAAGATCCCTCCTAGAGCGCAAATTGTTGTGTGGCTTGCATTGTTGGAGAAATTAAAAACAGGTGATATTTTAGTGGCACGGGGGACTATTGATCAAGTTAATGGGCTATGTCCATTTTGTGTAGCATCACTGGAATCTAATCAACACATTATACTTTCATGTAATTTTTCTTGGAGTATTTGGATGCAGGTACTTGGATGGTGGGGTCATTCTGGCGTGATCAGCAATAGATGCACTCAGCTAGCACTTGAATGGAGTGGTTTGGTGCCAAAGAAACGCAGAGGCAAACTCTGGAATCTTGTGTTTGGATGCTTAATCTGGTCGCTTTGGTTCAAGAGAAACAAGATTAAATTTGAAAATGGGAGATGCGATGCAGTAAACTTTCTACATGTGTTGAAGCTTCGAGTTGGAATTTGGGCGAAAGAACTGCTTGGCATTGATATATTGTCATATTCGTCGTTTGCAATCGCTGTGGATGCCCGCATGTTTTAGTCTTTATGTACATCTATGTTTCTGGCGTTTTTTTTTCCCATTTTTTTTGGTGCTCTTTATCCTTTGTTTTGGATCTTTTTGGTTCTTGGTGATATAGGTATCATGGTGTTGTTTCATGGTGTTATTTTTGTGATGGGTTATGGTGTTTTGTTGGCGGAGATTTTAGATTTGGTGTGTAAGGTGATAGGCATACTCTCGGTGAGATTGGTGTTTCCCCTTTTCGTTTGGTGTTGTTTAGGTCATATGCATAGCCCACCCCTATGCGCTGTTGCGGTGGCCTGATTCTTGGCCCATGGTTCCAATGGCTTTTTCCCCTCGCGGGGTTTTTTATGCCGGCGGTGCTATGGCTCCCAAGTCTCAGTGTTTATCTTTTTCCTTATATATATTTCCTAATTTTCAAAAAAAAAATCTCCTTGATTAAGGAAATGTAGATAAATAGTTATTGTGATGTTCAACTTTTTCAATGACATAATTGATTATTTTTGAATAGTAGTAGCCTTTTATTGGAGCTTGACAAAAATATAAATTTAAAAATATAGGTTTTGATTTTTTTTGTTTGTATATCTTATAATATTTTTAATTATAAACTAAAAAAAATAGTGCCATAATTATTTTCATTAGCTTTATTGTCGTTGTCACATGGTTGTAGTTTTTTTTCGAAATACTAACTATATATAAGTATCTTGATTATTAATATTATTTGTAAAGACTAGCTGATTAATTTATACATAAAAAAAATTATAAGTTTCATATTGTTTTAAATTTTATATATAATGTCAAAGATTTTTACAAGATTTATTTATGTCATTGTAATCAATTATGTGTTTCAAACTTTCGTAAAACTAGCCTAGGATAAATAACATGTATTAGAGTAAATTGTCTAGCTACTCTTACAATTTGCTTTTTTGACTAGTATTCTATCAAAAAGACAACAATAGCTTATCGAATAAATTATGGTAAACAGTAAACACATTATTATAAGAAAAAATTATATAGAATAATCTAATTTTTTTATAATTTTTCTATAATAATTACATTTATTGATTGACTATAAATAATCCCAATTCTATGGGCTATTTGCTTTAAGTAAACTTGGATAATCCGATAACCTGCTATAGTAGGTAATACATCAAAAAAGTACACTAAAAATTAATGTAAAATTAGAAAAATATTTTTAAAATTTACGTAAAATTTTCTGAATAATAAAAAATAATCAGAATATTTTTTAAACATTGCTTTTGATATTTGTTCAACATTTTATTTTAATTTATTTTTCATAAAAATAAAAAAAACTTGCTATAGCAAGTTATGAAGTTACCGGGTTTACTCTAGAAAAATACACTAAAGTATTCATTGTTATTCCATATAGGAAAATCATGAAAAGATTGAATTGTTCTATGTAATCTTTCGTTGTTATAAAAAATAGTATTAATGTTTGCTAGAATTTGTTAAATACAGAAACTACTAAAATAAAGTGAACAAAAAGAAAGAACTAAATAGTTTTATAATTTTTGAATCACACCGATAACTTATATTGAATTTTTTTTTATTTCAAGTAGCTTTTAACTAAACTCGATCTACGAACATTCAATATGACATATGACTATATGAGCGGTTCTAGGCACATTTAGAATGTCGGACCACTTATAACCCCTAAAATAAATTGGAGTTAAACAAATTAGATGAAATTGTCAAATAATAAGGCGAGATTATATTTAGTTTGACAATTAAGAGTGAAATTAAAGAGATAAATAAGAGCAAAAGAAGGCAGTAATGGAATAAGGCAAAAATGGCCGACCATCCCAGAAAATAAGGAATTCCTTTTATTTTCGAAAGTTGGAAACATAGTGAGATATTAGAAGAAGTGGAAATGGTGTGTAATGTGATGTATGCAAGAAACATGGTGCGCCTTTCCCTTTTATTGTTGTTGAAAAGAAACAACGAAAGTCCAATCATGAATGGGACTCATCACAACTCGAATCCTGAAGGCAGTAATAGAAAAGCTTTGTCATAAATAAATTGTTATGGTATCATTTATTTTATATTAATTTATTTATCGTAAGATTATTTTTATACCATGTTGACTTTGTAATTAATTCGTTGACATTGACCCCGAATGGACTAAGAAAGAACACTACATAAAAGCAATCTGTTATTGGAAATTTGTCTGATAATATAGGAGAACTTGATCAACATAATGACACATTTGTTGACATAGGTAAATTTATTTACTTTAATTAATTAGATTATTTTGTTTATATGTTTAAATATATTTTTTTGTATTGAATAAGTATTGTGTGAATAAACAATATAGATTTGACCGAAGCAACAATGACTGGTGGAATCATGGAACATGATATAGTAGGTATAACAACAAGCCAAGTTATACATATTTATTGATTCAAATTTAAAAGTTTGCAATGTGTTTACATGAATGTGTAATTAAATTTTAATTCCAACGGATCTCAGTGAACACAATGGCAATAATGGTTAGTCTTCAAATTATATAATTTTCTAAAAGTATAAATATCTAATAAACCCTATAAATTACTTACTTTATATGTGCTTTAAATATACAATTTTTAATCGTTCTTCATTGCAGGGTATATGGATATTGGAGATCCAACTTTTTTTTTGTGAAGAGTGTGGTGCAAATATGTGGAGCCTTAAAAGAGTGGATAGAAGACTAAAAAACAACTCACCCTCATTTCAATTATGTTGTAGAAAGGGAAAAATTGCACTTCCTATTCTTCAAGAATCTCGACATTTACTCTCATCTCTTTTGCAAGGTCATAACTCACGAAGCAAGCATTTTATGGAGCGCATAAGAGGGTATAACATGATATTTGCGTTTACTTCTATGGGTGGACAAATTGATAAAACTCTTAATATTGGTCGTGGGCCATATGTATTCCGAGTTCGAGGGCAAACATGTCATAGAATAGGTAACTTAATTCCAGATGGAACTGTAGCAAAATTTCAACAATTATACATTGTTGACATTGAAAACGAAATCTCCAATAGAAAAAGTGATGTTAGGTAAAATCATTTTAAATTAATTATTTTTATCACAACGATCATAAAATGTTGTAATCAATTATTATAATTTTATAACAGTTAATTATGTTTGTTTATGATTTTAGCTCGGGCAATCCAAAAGACTTTGACGATACAATTGTTGAGGATTTGAAAAACCTACTGGATTCTACAAATCCGTATGTGTAGACATGGAGAATGGCACGTGATAACATCCATCATGCAGATAGCGTTGACATTCAGCTGAAGCTCATTCATAAACGTACTCTTTATGGAAGAATTCATAATCTCCCTTCTGCATCTGAAGTTGCAGCTTTACCTGTTGGAGACATCGGAAGTATTGTAGAAGAGCGAGACATAATAGTCGAAGGTCGTGATGGTAGATTAAAGCGCATTAGTGAGCTTCATCCGTGTTATCTTACGCTCCAATATCCTTTATTGTTTCCCGTGGTGAGGATGAGTATATATTAGATATATCTCATAAGGGAGATGAATTGGACGTGAATAGTTTAGATGCTGAACTTATTCCGACATCTGTAAAGAAACGTGTAAGGTTGACTATGCGAGAATGGTTTTCTTATCGAATAATGGATCATAAGGATGAAGCTGACACCATTTTACGTTCTGGTAAACTGTTCCACTAGTTTTTGGTTGATGGATGGACAATGATAGATTTTGAAAGGCTTCTATTCATACGGAGGAACCAAAATGTGCTGAGGGCTAATAAATATGTGAACCTTCAAAGTGTCATTTCAATATGTGATGGTCAAACAAACATAGCTGGCAGACGTATAATGCTACCATCTACATATCAAGGGAGTCCACGATACATGACAGAGATATATCATGATGCTATGGGTATATGCAAGACTTTTGGATTTCCAGATGTATTTATTACATTTACATGTAACTCACAATGGCCAGAAATTACCCGTTTCTTTCAGTCAAGAGGTATCCGCTCAGAAGATAGACCGGATATAATATTGCGAGTGTTTAAAATAAAGTTAGACAGTTTGGTGAAAGATCTTAAAAATGAACGTTGGTTCGAAAGAGTAATTGCATGTTAGTATTTTTTGTTTTCAAGAGTTAAATTTTTAATGTTATCTAGCATGTACTGAAACTTCTATTTGTCATTATGCAGTGGTACTGTGGTATATTGTTGAAAAATGAAAGCCTCTCAATCATCTTAATCTATATTTAGCTAGACGAATTAAACATCATTGTTTAATTAAGTAATTTTAATATGCGGTAGATTTTATTTGCTATAGATGTTTGAGGTGAATTATCTCACAAATTCACTATTTTAGGAAGCTAAGTTATTATATATAATTTGCATTTAATTATTGTAAATGTATCCAAAAAGAAAAGGTTTCATAGAGCGAAAGAAGAGCAGAAGGAGAGGGGTTGTATTTTTGCAGTATGGTATAAAAAGTCATTTTGTTTATATTATTATTTCTCCCTCAAATTTGATTCTATAGAAAATTTGCATTATTTTCTTAACAACTGGTATCAGAGCTTGGTTGATAATTAGTCCACATTACGATTAAAAAAATAAAAAAAAAAACGATCGTAAAAGAAAAGGTCAAATTTGAGTGGGAGAAATGGCGGCAGACAAAGGAGAAGTTAAACTAGAAAAATTCGATGGTAAAGATTTCGGATTTTGGAAAATGCAGATTGAAGATTATTTATACCAGAAAAAATTCTATCAACCTCTGGAAGAGAAAAAGCCAGATGGCATGCAAGAAGCGGAATGGAAGCTTTTAGATAGACAAGCTCTCGGAGTTATTCGATTGACGCTATCACGCAATGTGGCATTTAACATTGCAAAGGAAACCACAACGGCAGGTCTCATGAAAGCTCTCTCTAATATGTATGAGAAGCCATCAGCCTCCAATAAAGTTCATTTGATGAGGCGGTTATTTAGTTTGAGAATGTCGGAAGGTGGATCGGTAGCTCAACACCTTAATGAACTCAATTCTGTCACAACCCAATTGAGTTCTGTTGAAATCAATTTCAATGATGAAGTATTAGCGTTAATACTTTTATCTTCCCTGCCAGATAGTTGGAATGCTATAGTCACAGCTGTGAGTAGCTCATCGGGAAGTAACAAGTTGAAGTTTGATGACGTTCGTGATCTGGTTCTTAGTGAGGAGATTCGACGAAGAGAATCGGGTGAATCTTCATCCTCTTCAGTATTGCATACATAGTCAAGAGGAAGAAATTTAATCGGAAGGAATGAACGCGGAAGATCAAACTATCGAGGACAATCCAGAGATAGGAGGTCAAAATCTAGGAATCCAAATAATTTCCAAAACTCAAAGACCATTGAGTGTTGGAATTGTGGAAAGATTGGGCACTATAAAAATCAGTGCAAGGGAGCACCAAAAGGCAAAGAAGTGAAGGCAGAGGCAAATGTCACTTCTATCGGAGAAGGTGATGATGCGTTGATATGCTCATTGGAGAGCAAAGAAGAGTCTTGGGTATTAGACTTTGGAGCATCGTTCCATGCTACTTCTAATAAAATTCTTTTTTAGAAGTATGTCAATTGAAACCTTGGACAGGTGTACCTTGGTGATGACCAACCTTGTGATATTGTTGGTCAAGGTAATGTTAAGATTAAGTTAAATGGGTCAGCTTGGGAGCTGAAGGATGTCAAACATGTTCCCGACCTAAGGAAAAACTTGATCTCTGTTGGGCAGTTGGCTCGTGAAGGTTACACTATAATCTTTCAAGGTGATAATTGGAAGATATCAAAGGGAGCAATGACAGTTGCTTATGGTAAAAAGAATGGTACTCTCTATTTGACAGCTGGAGCGTGTTATTCGATTGCAGTTGCAACAGAGAATGAAAATTCCAAGTTATGGCACCAAAGACTTGGTCACATGAGTGAGAAAGGAATGAAGATCATGCATTCAATTGGAAAACTCCCTAGTCTAAAATCTGTGAATTTAGACATGTGTGAAGAATGCATACTTGGAAAGCAGAAAAGGGTAAGCTTTCAGACATATGGAAGAACTCCAATGAAAGAAAAATTAGAGCTTGTTCATTCTGATGTGTGGGGACCAACAACCACCCAGTTTATAGGTGGAAAACAGTACTTTGTGACTTTTATTGATGATCACTTTAGGAAAGTATGGGTTTACTTTCTAAAATACAAGTCCGAAGTGTTTGAAGCTTTCAGGATATGGAAAGCTAGGGTTGAAAATGAAACAGGTCTGAAGATTAAAAGGCTCAGGTCCGACAATGGTGGAGAATATGAAGACACCAAATTCAAGAGGTTTTGCTATGAGCATGGTATCAAGATGGAAAGAACTGTGCCAGGTACGCCTCAGCATAATGGCATAGCTGAGCGAATGAATCACACATTAACAGAAAGAGCCAGAAGCATTCGTATACAGTCAGGTCTACCAAAACAATTCTGGGTAGAAGCAGTCAATACAGCAGCTTACTTGATCTCAATCGAGGACCATCAACCCCATTAGAATACAAATTACCAGAGGAGGTATGGAGCGGCAAAGAGATCAAATTGTCGCACTTAAAGGTATTTGGTTGTGTAGCTTATGTGCACATTAGTGATCAAGGCAGAAATAAGCTTGATCCTAAATCAAAAGTTTGCATTTTTATCGGTTATGGCGAAGATGAGTTCGGATACCGCATTTGGGATGATGAAAGCAAAAAGATTATTCGTTCAAGAGATGTAATTTTCAATGAGAGAGTCATGTACAAAGATAGACATAAAATTAAGAGTTATGACACAAATCCAAAAGAATCTACATTCATTGATGAAGATTATGTTCCAGACAGTACGATGCAAGAGTACACTATCATAAGTACTCCGCAACAAGAAGAACAGACTGTACAGGGCAGTACATCGCAATCAAATGACATACAACAACCTTCTAGTCCAACTCCTACACTAAGAAGGAGTACTCGACCACATGTGCCTAATAGAAAATATATGAATTATTTGTTATTAACTGATGATGGGGAACCAGAAGATTATTATGAAGCATCCCAGACCAGAGATGCTAGCAAGTGGGAGCTTGCAATGAAAGATGAAATGCAATCCTTGATTTCAAACCAGACATGGGAACTATCTGAGTTACCCATAGGTAAGAAGGCCCTTCATAACAAATGGATATATCGAGTAAAAAAGGAGCACGATGATTCCAAGAGGTATAAGGCTCGACTAGTTGTCAAAGGTTTTCAACAGAAAGAAGGAGTTGATTATAATGAGATATTCGCTCCTGTTGTGAAACTCAATACCATTAGAACAATGTTGAGTATTGTTGCAATTGAAGATCTTTATCTTGAGCAGTTAGATGTGAAGACTGCATTTCTTCATGGAGATCTTGATGAAGAAATATACATGCACCAGCCAGAAGGTTTTATAGAAAGTGGAAAAGAAAAGATGGTATGCAAACTTAAGAAAAGTTTGTACGGGCTAAAACAAGCCCCCAGACAGTGGTACAAAAGGTTTGATAACTTCGTGCACAAGGAAGATTTTCAGAAGTGCAACGCTGACCACTGTTGCTACTTCAAGAGATATCAGTCTAGTTATATCATCCTATTACTTTATGTTGATGACATGTTAATAGCAGGTTCTGATATGAATGATATTATAAAGTTGAAGCATCAATTATCAAAGGAATTTGACATGAAGGACTTGGGTCCAGCAAAGAAGATTTTAGGAATGCAAATCACAAGAGATAAGCAGAGAGGCACTTTGTAGTTATCTCAATCAGAGTACATCAAACGTGTTCTTCAGAGATTTAATATGGGTGATGCTAAGCCTGTTAGTACACCGTTGGCGAGTCATTTTCGTCTATCAAAGGATCAGTCCCCTCAGACAGATGAAGATAAAGAATATATGGCCAAGGTTCCTTATGCCTCGGCTATTGGAAGTTTGATGTATGCAATGGTTTGTACAAGACCAGATATTGGACATGCAGTGGGAGTTGTAAGCAGATATATGTCTAATCCAGGAAAAGTCCATTGGGAAGCTGTTAAATGGATTTTGAGGTATTTACGAGGTACAATTAATAAGTGTTTGTACTTTGGTAAAGGTGAATTGAAAATACAAGGTTACGTTGATGCAGACTTTGGCGGTGAAGTCGATAATAGAAAGAGCACAACGGGTTATGTATTTACAGTTGGAAATACAGCCGTAAGTTGGATGTCCCAACTACAGAAGATTGTTGCTTTGTCCACTACAGAAGCTGAGTATGTGGCAGTGACCGAAGCAAGTAAAGAGATGATATGGCTTCAAGGTTTGTTAGATGAGTTGGGGTTTAAACAAGAGAATAATGTTTTGTATAGCGATAGTCAGAGTGCTATACATTTAGCAAAGAATTCGGCGTTTCACTCAAGAACGAAGCACATTGGTATTCGTTATCACTTTATCAGATCTCTTTTAGAAGATAAAGTGTTAACTCTTAAAAAGATTCTTGGTAGTAAGAATCCAACAGATATGTTAACGAAAACAGTGATGATTGACAAGTTGAAATTGTGCTCAATATTAGTTGGTCTTAGAATGACAGAAGCCTAATTGAGGTTCTACTCCGTGGTGTGAAGACAGATTGAAATCAGTCTTCAAGTGGGAGATTGTTGAAAAATGAAAGCCTCTCAATCATCTTAATCTATATTTAGCTAGATGAATTAAACATCATTGTTTAATTAAGTAATTTTAATATGCGGTAGATTTTATTTGCTATAGATGTTTGAGGTGAATTATCTCACAAATTCACTATTTTAGGAAGCTAAGTTATTATATATAATTTGCATTTAATTATTGTAATTGTATCCAAAAAGAAAAGGTTTCATAGAGAGAAAGAAGAGCAGAAAGAGAGGGGTTGTATTTTTGCAGTATGGTATAAATAGTCATTTTGTTTATATTATTATTTCTCCCTCAAATTTGATTCTATAGAAAATTTGCATTATTTTCTTAACATATATAGTATTGAATTCCAAAAGAGAGGGCTTCCTCATGCCCATATAGAATTAAGGGCTCCTTGTTGGGATTTTATTAATTGTTCTTCTCGTTTTTTTCTTTTTCTTTTTTCACATCCTGATAAACCTTTTTTGGGCAACATAGCATACAAATGAAATTTAAATTAACCAATTTAAAAAAGTTAAAAAGAGTAAGAAACAACCAATTGACCAAAGAGGGCAGACACAAGAGCTTGAATATTCCAGTCAACTCAATAGCTCAATTGACAATTGATGAACTGTAAATCAGAAAATAAAAAGAGAATCAATTATAAAAAAATTCATAGAATTATATTATTTGTAGTAGATCAAACTAAAAATTCATAGAATCAATTATAAAAAATAATCAAACAAAAATTCGAAAACAAAAAAGTAATCAGAAAATAAAATTCGAAAATAAAAAAATTTGAAAATAAAAAAATAATAGATTTAACTAAAATTCATAGAAATAGTAAAAATTCGAAAATAAAAAAATAATCAAAAATTTGAAAATGAGTAAGAATTAACTATTAATAAGGAGCAAAAAGAATTACCAAATAACTTGTTGAGTTCTTCTTGTGTTCATCAATGGCCACAAATTATCTATATATATTTGCAAATTAAACCCAAAAGTAATAGTAATTTGTTCATACTTTTAATGAATATAATTCCATCTAAAATAAATTGAAAATGAGAATAATGAAATAAAGGAATCAAGAAAGGAAGGAGAAAAGTCATGGAAAATATGCTTGGGACTTGAAAAGGGAAGATGAATTCAATTGAGAGTGAGAGGAGCAATTATTAGCAATTATTTTCGGCAATGCATTAATTGGGTTTCCAACTTTCCATTTCTCTTCCCAACTTCCCCAATTTCACGGGTGAAGAGTAAGTTTAGGTTTTTTTTTTTTTTAATAATTTAAAAGGGTTTATTAACTTTGGGCCCCTTAAACTTTGGGCCATACGCATTTGCAGACCTCGCCTACCCCCAAATCTGGATCTGCTTTCACTCTGTATGTGCCTCTCCAAAACCCTAATGATGGTCCCATAACACATTAGAGAACACTAAGACAAACCCTTAAAAGGCCCACAAAAAACCGAGAATAAAACAGAAGACATTATGTTTCGCGTGCTAGCATCTGCTCGACCCAAGCAGCCACGCTCGACGGGTCGAGCGCCACATCAGTAGCTACTGGTTTGTCTCTACTTCATGGCTCAACCGAGCCATACATGCTCGACCACTCGAGCAGCCTTCTTTGGCACTTCTTTGCGATCATCAAGACACACGTATCGCTCCATGCTTCACTTCATGCTCATCAACATTCTCAATAGTGTAAGCCATTGAGTAAGCAACGAGGTGATCAAACTCACCTCCATCAAGGTGAGATTTGGAGATTAACTCAACAATTATAGTGTACTACAAATTATTATAATATATGCCTTGAACTAAAATTCAACTCAAAACCGCCACATCAATATAAAGATTATATATAATCAATGGTGAACAACATAGCTAGCATTAGGGCAATATAATCAATCATAATGTTTAAAATTGCAAAATACTACTATATCAACAAGAACACAGCAGTGATTAGACAAATATTAAGAATAGGAAGAAAAACAAAAGAATGTGTACTATGAAATTGGGGATTCGCTTAGGTTGATTTGAGTTTTCCCCTTTTTGAGATTTCAAAGGATAAATCTAATGTGAAAATTAAGATCAAACTATAAAATTCAGTTGTAGTCGCTTGGGAATTAGGATAATTTCCCCTAGAAGGAGGACAATTTAGTCTGAATTGTTCTTGATCTGACTCGTTCCAAAGAATCTAATCCGATCCGAATTTCAAAAAAAAAAAAAAAATATCCGACTACGAATTTGATTATACAGTTCAACCGATTAAATACAGTTTGGAGTTAGACTTTAAAAAAATTTGATACAACGACTGGACTCTATTAACTCTAGCTCAACTTGACTCAGCCTAGACTTCGAACTCGAATTTAAGCTAATTTGAGCGAATTTGAACTTCATGACAAAAATAAAATAATTAAAAAGTTCAATCAAACTAAATTTGCGAACTTGACATCTAAATCATAGATTAAATATCAAGTTCAAGTAAAAAGTCTAAGCTCGATTTTGTATTTCATATGAAGTCAAGTTTACAGAATTATGTTAAATATCAATTAATAATATAATACTCAAAGTTTAAACACTTTTTTGTTTCATAATTGAATATTGAAAGAGAGATCGGGTGAATTATGGTTATGGTTGTTGAAAATGTGAATTTTACTCTAAATCAAAAACAACTCTTTGTATATACTTCCTCTGTTCCGTTTTAGTTGCACCATACTCTTGGCACAGGAATTAAGGGCATGTCACATCATGTCTGTTTTTTCAGATGTTAGTGAATTTGGCTGATTTTAATATTATTAAAATTAACATATTTTAAAAAAAAAACTGCATCTTTAATTGTCTACTAAATCAATCCATATAAACTGATTTTTCCTCCCAAATTTAATACCCACAAACACACTTAACCTAAAATACAATCCAAAATACACTTAATAGCCAAATTTTAAATTTCCCCCCAAAATGAAATTTTCCCACCAAAATACAATCCAGAAATTACATAGCCTATATAAAGGCATTATCACTTTGGGAATAATGATTTCCCCACATTTCCCTTCCATCTTTGAGCTTCCATTAAAATCCTAACATTTTCTCTAAGTCTTTGTTCTTCCTTTAATTTTTCAGCATTTTCCTTGACTCTTTGAGCTTCAATTTCAAAGTCTCGAGGGTCTAACCCGATCTTAATCATCACCTCTGAAAAAGAGGCATTTAATTAATTGGGGAAGGGGTTAATTGTACAATTTTGAAGATAAACAAACAAGATGGATGACACAAATGTTGATGAGAATTTCGATCCCGACATTGAGGTATTTATTTCTTACTTTGAACAATTAGGGTTAATTGATGATTATGATGTTTTTGAAGATTACACAAGTGAAACCTATGGGAATATTGATGTCAGTTTAGACTTGTGTTTAAATAATTCCCAAACATCAGCACAACAAGATTAGAATCAACCAAACAGCAACAATACAACAGAGCCAAACAACAATAGTTCAGAACCCAACCATCCAGCAAATAACCAAACAGCAACAATTAGTAGGGAACTCACTGTTGAAAAAAGGAAGTTGATTGTTCAACAATTAACTTGCCTTTGTCAACCCCCAAATATTATCTTGCCTAAAGGGAGTATAAAGGCAACAACTCTTGCAAATAATGTGTCGCGTTGGACTGTTTGGAGGCTATGGGAAAGTGCCAAAACATCCATAGCCAATGGAGGTGTTATTGATGTTAGAAGTAAGAAGAGGAGAAGGGTTAGAAGGAAAAAAAATGTTTTTAACATCGAAGCACTCAATGCAATTCCAATTGAGAAAAGAACAACTATTAGAGCAATTGCTAGTGAGATGAAAATAGGTCATTCACAAGTGTATCGAATGTTAAAGGCTGGGGACCTTAGATCCCACACAAATTCAATCAAACCAAAGTTGTCACATGAGCACAAAGTTAATCGACTTAATTTTATTTTATCTCAAGTTATACCGGCAACAGTAAACACACTGCCCAAGTTACCCGAGATGTCATAAGGCAAAAGTTAATTGCCGAAGTTTTACCAGCTATTAGATCAAAATGGCCAGCAAATGGAGTCAGGGATATATGGATACAACAAGACAATGCAAGACCACACATTTTGATTAATGATCGAGGCATTCAATGAAGCTGCTACAACAAGATGGATTCAATATAAGGCTTGTCTGTCAACCAGCATCAAGTCCAGACATGAACATATTAGATCTGGGTATATTTAATGCGCTTTAATCGATTCAATTTAAAGAATTTCCAAAGGATTTAGAAGCTTTAGTTAAGGCAGTTTATGATGCATATGATACATTCAATCCAAAACTTTTGAATTACTCATGGATTCAATATCAATTATGCATGATTAAAGTACTTAAAGTTAGAGGTGGTAACAATTACAAGCAACCACATATGGGAAAGAATAGATTAGACAGGCTAGGACATTTGCCAAGCCAACTTGAAGTTGCTACCCGAGTGATTCAACAAATGAATATTTACGTCGCGGGTTAATTAATCTCAATGTTCTTCCTCAAGAACATTGAAATTAATTAGTCATAGGATTAACATTTTGTAAAGGATGAAAATATGCCACATTTTGTATGTTGTAGATTAAAAACAACATTTTGTAAAGGATTATATGCAACATTTTGTATCGTCTAGATTGAATTGTAGATTTAAATCAACATTTTGTAAAGGATTATATGCTAATATGATTTTATACTTCCTCTGTTCCGTTTAAGTTGTAACCTTGTGTTTGGGAACACCTCTCATTAGTCATAAAGGTGATTGTTTCAGCAATTTTTATTCATCAATTTAACAATTTAAGCAGTTTTTAACATCATTCATCAATTTTTATTCCCATGTTTCACTTGTGTTATTTCCTTCAGATTATTTAGGGTTAGCATCATTTAAATGTGTGCACAAGCAAGCAAATCAGCCTCATCTCGAGTGTAAACACAAGTAAGGACGCAAAATACATCTATGATATGCCATTAATACTCAGAGTTGCATGTTTATGCCATAATTAATTGAAGTGAATGGGTGGTGCAACTAAAACAGAACAAAGAAAGTAGTAAAGAATAAGGCAAAATTAACCCCATCAATGTAATTGAAATGGCATAAGCAATAGTGCATTTGTATCAACCTACTTTGTGCTTAAGCCCAAGGTGGCTTGAAATTGCTTACTTATTTGTGCACACATTTATCAGTTTATACCCCATCATCATAGGGATTTTACCATACATCCAGACTATAAACCAACAAATATTAAACAGAACAATAACATAAATAAACATCTAAAACCAACAATAATAAACAAAACTTCAAACTAAACTAAGATTAAAAGCAGCAATTATAAACATAACTTCAAAACTAAACTAAGGATTAAAACCAGCAATAATAAACAAAATTTAAAACTAAACTAAGATTAAAACCAGCAATAATAAACAAAACTTAAAAACTAAACTAAGGATTAAAACCAGCAATAATAAACATAATTTAAAACTAAACTAAGATTAAAACCAACAATAATAAACAAGACTTAAAAACTAAACTAAGGATTAAAACCAGCAATAATAAACAAAATTTAAAAACTAAACTAAGATTAAAACCAACAATATTAAACAAAACTTTAAACTAAACTAAGATTAAAACCAACAATACTAAACAAGACTTAAAACTAAACTAAGGCTTAAAACCAGCAATAATAAACATAATTTAAAACTAAAACTAAGATTAAAACCAGCAATAATAAACATAATTTAAAACTAAACTAAGATTAAAACAAACAATAATAAACAAGACTTAAAAACTAAACTAAGGATTAAAACCAGCAATAATAAACATAATTTAAAAACTAAACTAAAGATTAAAACCAACAATATCAAACAAAACTTTAAAACTAAACTAAGATTAAAACCAAAAATAATAAACAAGACTTAAAAACTAAACTAAGGATTAAAACCAGCAATAATAAACATAATTTAAAAACTAAAATAAGATTAAAAACCAGCAATAATAAACAAAATTAAAACTAAAACTAAAATTAAAACCGACATTAATAAAACAAGACTTAAAAACTAAACTAAGGATTAAAACTAGCAATAAAAACATAATTTAAAACTAAACTAAGATTAAAACCAAACAATAATAAACAAGACTTAAAAACTAAACTAAGGATTTAAACCAGCAATAATAAACAAAATTTAAAACTAAACTAAGATTAAACCAACAATATTAAACAAAACTGTAAAACTACACTAAGATTAAAACCAACAATAATAAACAAGACTTAAAACTAACCTAAGGATTAAAAACCAGCAATAATAAACATAATTTAAAAACTAAACTAAGGCAATTAAAACCAGCAATATTAAACAAGAAATTTAAAAAGCTAAACTAAAATTAAAAAACTAGACATAATAACAGCAAGACTTAAAAAACTAAAAACTAAGGATTATAACCAGCAATAATAACATAATTTAAAAAAAAACTAAACTAAGATTAAAAACCAACAATAATAACATGCATAATCAGATCTTAAAATTTAAAACTAAAAACTAAACTTAAACATGCATATCAGATCTT
>JAAKBH010001343.1:0-23110 GCA_019776075.1 Amaranthus palmeri | reverse complement strand
CCCCCGTAAGGGATAGGCCCCATCAAGGACTGTCAACAATTGAATTGTTGAGTAATCTAACAAACTATTACATTTATATATAAGTCATTAACAAATATCTCCAATATAATCGTTTGCTCATTTAGTAACTCCTTATAAAACATTAATTTATCAAACTCAAACTCTTTTAAAAGATCGTTTGGTTTTAACATAAATACGACTAAGAACCTTTAGTTCATAGCGAATAAAAATACGGCTATTACTTTACAAGTAAATAGCAAACTCAAAATACGGCTATTACTTTACAAGTAAATAGCGAAAGTCAAAATACGGCAAATGGAACATATAAATTAATTTGCGAAACAAACATAACTTTTATATACCAAACGTATTTATTCAAAACTCATACTCATATTTAAAACAATAATATAACATCACTTTAAAACGTGGGAATATATGGACCGTCAGGAAGTAGGCTTGATCTAAATCCTGAGAATACGGGTGATCGTCATCACCGAAATACGGTTCTTGCAAGAACGAAACGGGACCGGGGGCTCGAGACCGATCCGAATAACCATTACCTATTATCAAGCTATAGGATTTCATAATAATCCGGATATAAATATCCGTTGCCAATTCCCAAAAACGGACATTTTTCAATGTCAAACATTTAATATAAAACGAATCAATAATCACTTGATTTTCTTTAAAATCAATAATCATAACTCAATTTTCATAGTACAATATTTAAAAGCTCATACAAAACATAATTTTGATCAGGATTAAAAGTAAGGTCAAACAAAGTCAAATTCCAAAGTTTCGAACACCAAAAATTATACGATTTTGCTTAATTATAAATAGCAGTAATATCAAATATTATAAAACAAAACACATGATATTTGAAATACTTAAAGTAAATTAAAAGATAATAGTGTTTGTAGGATTACCTTTATGATGTAGAATAATATTTTAATGAGAGATCGAGACCTTTTAAAGTAACACCCGAATTTGATTAATTATGGAAATAATTAATCTAATAATTTGTGAGACAATATTTTAATAAATAGGAAAATGGCCAAATGGAGTATGTTGTACTCCTTCTTTCTCTAAGCTACGGCCAAACAACATTTATAGCCAAAATGTAAGCTTGAGGTGGCATCATATGCCACATAAGGCTCCTCAACCCGTGACACGTGTCACACACGTGTCACAAAAACAACATGCCACGTGGCGCCTCACATGCAAGCCATGTGGTACGGCCCTTTGTCCCGTGTTACAATTTTATCCACTTTACCGTTTACATGTCTAAAGAATGTGTGATCTCACGAGTGTATAGCTTTTTACATGTACCCATTCAATCTCAATTTTCATCGTATAACTTACTTTGTCCCAAATCTAATACGACTGATTTCCTCAAATAATAAAATATTATTCTGAGTCCCAATAAAATAACGTACTTAAAATTTAATAACCCAAATTAACTTAATTAATTACTATTAATTAAGCTGCTAAAATAGGGGCTGTCTCAGGGTGTCACTAGCTTTTTCTGCCTCTTTAACCATCTTAAGATAAGTTGCCTATAAATTAAAACCAAAGAGAGAATACCAATTATATATCTACAAATTAGAATTCTACAAAAACTTGGCCAGAGTTTTGTTTAAAAAGTGGACTATCGATGCTGAAAAAATCTTCAAAAAGCACAAGAAAAACCATATCATACAATACCAGCCAAATAACACAACTAACATAAACGAGTAACAAATGTGAATGCATATGTGTAGATATATAATTAACAAATATTATTTACTTACATTAAGAGATTCGGCGTGCTTATTGATGAAACCTATTCTATTTCCCTTCGCATCGGTGGTTTTATGCGTTTGTAGAAAAAGCTTATAAGCTAAGGGCTTTCTCCCTTCATCCTTGGCCTAAATAAAAAAAGGTGTGAATAATTGAAATATATTACTCCCTCCGTTCCTTTTTGATGTTCCTATTTGGGTTTTTCACCAAGATTAAGAAAAATGGAATCTTTGGTGGTAGTGGATATTATTTAAATTATATAGTAGTGGGAAGTAATAATTGTATTGGAAGTATGAGATAAAAAATAATTAAATAATAGTGTCATGTAATGATTGTATTGAAGTATAAGAGAGATTATAATTAAATAATATTGTAATGTAATGATTGTATTGGAAGTATAAGAGAGAAAATAATTAAATACAAGGTTGTCAGGATCGGGATTCTACGCAGGATCGACATCATCAGGTGGGATCGGATCGTTGGATCGGTTGATACTACATATTTGTAGAAATAACAAGCTGTATCATGACCATGATTATTGTTTAATGATTTTTAATATAAAAAAGCACTAAAAAACATCTTTCTAAATAATTTCCTTAGATTAAAGATACTAGCTTGTTCATCAGCTTAATCGATTAATCGTACTTATCAAAACACAAGTTTCAAAATGATGTCAATAGATAATGTCAAAATACAAGTTCCAAAATAATCAACATACATATTAAGTACATCTAAAGCTACATCATCATCATCATCACTCATCATAACCAAAGCTTCCATCATCACCCGTTCCTCCTGTGGTAGTTACATATAGATCATCACCATCACCCAAATCATCTTCATCAAATTTACATGAACCACCAAATGTTCTAGCTTCATCATCATCGCTTTTCAATTGTGCATCTACATTCTCACGCAGCTCATCTACGTAAAAACATATTAGTATTTATTATATTTGAAAATTAAGCATTAAATAAGTAATCAAAAGAGAATTAAGAAAAACATACTCTCAATGTCCATAAAATCTCCATCACCATCAGTGTTTTCACTTACTCCAGTTTGTAATGCAGATCTAGTAAACCTACATGCATCTCTATCGAGATCATTTAGCCATCGATTATCGGATGGAAGAACGAGATCTTCAATCTCAGCTATTCAATCATCATCTGATGGTAAATCATGTAAATTGATAGGTGATTGTGCATTTGATGTACTTTGTTGTTTCTCTTGTCTACGCTTCAACTTCAAATTATACATGACGAATACTAAATCATTCATTTTTTGCTGGTGCAATCTATTTCGTTTTTTGTTATGAACCTATTGTAATATTAACAAGTTAACTTAAAATACACTCTAATTTCATACACAAATCACAACCAGAAGATCAAAGATAACAATATATATACCATCTTAAATGCACTCCAATTTCTTTCACAACCAGAAGAACAAGTCAAGCTCAAGATTCTTACGGCAAATCGCTTTAATTCAGGGCATTCATCGGCATATGAATCCCACCAATCCGCTATAAATATTTACAAATCATACAAACAAGTAAAGTAATTAATATAAGTAAAATGATTTTGATAATGAATTGTGAGAAATTGAAACTTAATAAAGAGTACCTGAATTCTTTTTTGTTCTAGTCATGATAGCCGTAGACTAGCCAAAAAGACCTCTTCCATTTTTAAAAGCATCCATTTGAAGGTCAATTTTCAATATATCATCAGCATTAGGAACCATTCTTTGCAAACAATTGTACAAGCCTATTTTTATGTCTGCACTTGCTTGAAAAGTTGGACTATATTGAAATTGTGGGTTCAAATAATAAGAAGCAGCATGTAGTGGTCTACGCAATTGATCAGCCCAACGCTCATCAACAATATCCAAGATAGGCTTATAACTACAATAATTAATAAACAAACTAAGCAATTGGAAAATAAGTAAAAACTAGAAAAATTTCAAATGACATTATAATCAACTTACTTTTTCTCAACTCCATTAAAATTTTCTTTGATATGATTTTTTACTTGTGCCATTGCTTCATATATAAACCCCATTGTGGGATTCTCATCGGAGTCAACCATACGAAGGACCTTTACAAGAGGCAATGCACCCTTCAAACACGTAACCACACCTTGCCAAAATCCCCTAGTGTCCAAAACAATCCTTTGAACCCTTTTTCCTTCGACACTTGAAGCAAACGTACTTGATTTCCACTTACTAGATGCAAATAAAGCCAACAATGACCCTTTGTGCTCATTTAAACATCTCAATGTGAGGTATGAATGATGTAGCAAATCGTGTGACAGCTGGTCTAATAAGCTCCTTACCTTTTGTAAACTCTCTCATCCAAGTAAGAAGTAAGGTTCTAGAATATATGTAAGTTGTTATTTGCCTAGCTTTTCTTATAGCTGATGTATGAATGCTAATATGTTTATCCATATCCTCAAGCATTAAATCAATGCAATGAGCAGCACATGGTGTCCAAAATAGGGTTGGTCTTTTCTCCATCGACTTCTCACCAGCTGCCTTATAGTTAGCAGCATTATCTGTTACAATTTGCACTACATTTTCAGGCCCAACCTTCTCTACAACAACATCTAACATTTCAAAGACTTTATCAGCTGTCTTTGAAATTTCTGAAGTATCAATAGAAGATAAAAAGAATGTTCCCTTAGGACTATTCGCAAGAAAGTTGCATATTGAACATCTTCTTTTATCACTCCAACCATCAGACATAATAGTGCAACCAGTCCTTTTCCATTCTATTTTAAACTCCTCAAGCATGACCAAGACATTTTTCACCTCTTTGTTCAAAAATGTGACCCTCATTTCATGATAACTAGGAGGTTTAAGTCCAATACCAAACCTCCACTAGTGGAAAAAAGCACATTGGCTGCGGTTTTTTTTGGGGGTATAGGCTGCGGTTTTGACTCGCCGCCTTTGTTATAGCAGCAAATGAAAAAAAATTTATTGGCTGCGGTCCTAAAAACTGCAGCCTATACCCCATTTTTAGAACAAAAAAAAACTTGTTTATTGGCTGCGGTCATTTTAAGAACCTCAGCCTTTGAGCACCTTTTTAAATTTTTTTTTTCATTTCGTTTAATTTCATGAAGTTAATCAAACAAAAGTGATCTGTTCTTCATAAACAAAACTCTGATCTTAAATCCGAATGCAAAAACATCCCAGATCGAATGAAAGAAAGAATAGATCCATTTTCCACATATCAATATTTGTTAACAAGAACTGAAAGAAAGATCGAATGAAAGAAAGAATGCAAGAGCAGCCCAGAAAGAATGAAAGAACAGCCCAGAAAGAATGAAAGAACAGCCCAGATCTTAAATCCAAAGATTATAATACAAACTAAATTAAAATACAAACTCCGATTCAAGAACACAAACTAAATTAAAATACAAAATCCAAAACTACATTAAAATACAAGATGTAAAACTAAATTAAAAAATACATCTGGATCGCCATAAAAATCAAAGTGAATGAATTCAAGAACACTTTTACATCTGGATCGCCATAAACTCTTCATCTGGGGTTTGATTTTTTGTGGAAATTCAAGAACTCTTCGAAGGGAAAACTTTGGGCTGAAAACTTGAAACGTAGAGAAGAGGAACAAGAACGGCTGAAAACTTAAATTTAAGAACACTTTAATGGAAGTGTATTTGTGGGATAAGAGAAGAGGAACAAAGGGTAGAGAAGAGGAACAAGAAACGACTGGAAGGAACAAAGGGCTGGATCGCCATAAAGTGTATTTTATAGTTTTTGTGGGATAAGCTAGGGTTTCATGAGAGGGGGATAAGAGAAGAATTTGGGCTGAAAAAAGGGGAGATATATAAGAGTAGAGTTTGGGCGCACAACAAGGGTTTCACAAGAAACGGCGCACAACTAGAGTTTGGGCTGAAAAAGGGGGTATTGGCTACGGGCAAACAAAAACCGCTGCCTTTGATAGTTGATTTTTTTTTTGATTATTGGCTGCGGTTTTGTCAAAAAACTGCAGCCTTTGTATTATTTTTTTTTCGCCTTATTTTTCTCACATTAAATGTTGCGTCTGTTTAGAACCCGCAACCTATGTCTCGCAGCAAGTAGACTTTTTTCCACTAGTGCTCGCAACCTTTTCAAGCATGATTGGAAATTCAAAACTGTTAATAACCGCATTAAATGGAATAGCACTAGTGTAAAAAAAGCGAGCAATTTGTTGACAAACTTCTTCTCTTTCTTCCCTTTTAAATTTTTGATTAAGTGTTGTTTGCGAACTATGGTTGCTTTTATTAACAAATGCATCCATACCTCCTCTCAGCCTTTGATTACCCCCACTTTCACATTCTTCCTCACCAGTGTCATATATTTTTCTTCTTTTTGCACTAGATGCTTCTAACGTTGCTTCTAACAATGCCCTAAACTTATACTTAACATCATCGGGAACTTGCAAACAACCTTCAACATTAATACCAGTACAAGCAAGATGATGCTTATGCCTAAAAATTCCATCAGAACGTACAACACCACAATATTTACATTTTACTTTCTTAGCTATTTTATCGACTTCAATACAATGTTCCTAACCTGGATCAATTCTACTACCCGGTGCATTTTTCCTCTTACTAGAATTAGACATTCTGTTATGTTAATAAAAACAGTACAATCAGTGATTCAACCATTACGAATTAATCCCATATATGATATATCAATGTCTATCCAAGTCCAAGCCACAAAGAAAGTATACTAGTATAGCTTACAAGTTACAAGCACACCATTTAACTTGCATTTCTTCACAAATATTGTATCAATTATCAAAAAATTCTTATTAAACATATATAATTTAATCTCATTAAACATATATAATTTAAGTACACAGCAAAGTTATATAATCTGTGAGGTACACTGTACACAGCAAATTCGTATTGTACTTATTAAACATATAATTGTACTTATTAAACATCAAAAAATTCTTATTAAACAAATATTGTAGTTATTAAACATATAATTTAAGTACACAAAAAAGTGATTATATGAAATTATGAACAAATTCGTGAGGTACACTGTACACAGCAAATTCGTGAGGTACACAACAAAATGAGCAAACATTTTATTGCTTATTTGAGTGAGAACAAATCAAGCAAATCATAGCACATTATATGAACAAGAATATTCAACATTTGAGTGAGAACGATTTCAGAAATTCGAACCTCAGATGCAGGCGAATCCGCGAATGGCAATGGAGGAGCAAGGCTGAAGATGGCGATGGAGGAGGTGGCGAGGTAGCAGAGGAGTCCACTCCAGCAGTGCAGATGGTCTGTGAGCAGTCTTAGGGTTTGGTTGTGAGAGAAAGTTGGGAAAATGTGAGAAGGCAGCCGTAAATTAGGGTTTTTTTCGGGGGGTTTTATATGAGCAGCAGGTTAGAGGGTTAATTGTCGGGATCTGTAGGATCGTACAATACTCGCGATCCTGCTCGATTCCAGCTGATCCCAACGATCCTGCTACGACTCTACCTGATTTCGACTCTGTGTACGATCCTACGCGTGGGCTTCGATCTAGGTCGTAGGATCGTACGATCCGGGTCGCGATTCTGATAACACTCATTAAATAGTAGTGTGAAGTAAGGAAAATGGGTTTTAGGGATAAAAAGTGGGATGAAAACTTTCCAAAAATGGAATGTATTCTAAAGTGGAAAAACTTATGGAACTACCCGTTTTAGTAAGGTGGAAAAACAAAAAGGAACAGAGGGAGTATTAAACTAATTAAAGAACTAATAAGTATAATAACTTACCATCTTATCCATGACCCTAGTAGCAGATTGTGATCCTCCTCCATAAGTGGCATCAGCTTGTCCTCCCTCAACACCCGTACGTTGGTTCTTTGATTTTATTTTACTCTTAGTCTTGAACTCATTAGTATCCCAACTTGACTTCAACTTGGTCCACTCCTCTTCGTCGATCCATTTTGGCTTGTAGGATCCGTTCGATGCTTTAATTTTCTTCCTCTCTTCACTTAGCCACAAACTATAACATCTCCCAGCTTGGGGATTCCAAGCCGCACGAACATAAGGAGTGATTTTAGAAGGCCACTTCCAATATTTCTGCACAAAAAACACATAACCATTAGAACTATTCATTTGAAGTAAATCAAAAACATATTTTCCATACCAGAAACTCTCCAAAGTAATAATCTCGAGTCTCCTGTTTTACTAATGCCCAACGCCCATCACCCTCATCCACTCTTGTCTCCAAAATTTCTTTGATTTTTCGAGTTAGTTAGCTACCCTTTGATTCATTGAAACAAAAAGGAAAAAACATTAGAACATAATTGATAAAGATTTTATCCAGAATTGCGTGCATTTTATGTTTACTTACCAATCTAGTGACTTAATCCATGGAAGTGGTAGTCAAGTGTCTTCTTCATCAGATAAATTGACAACCTCTACATCACCCTCCTTAGGTGTAGTAGCTTGACAGGCGTACATTCGCTGTAATCTAGGTCCGATAGGGAAATAGTGAAATTGTTTCCATGGAACTCGTCTGCTTCCATTTCCATCTTTTTTCCACCTTGATCTTCTACAAACATATTGCAACGTCTATCATTTGCATTGATTCCCCAATAGATCATGCATCGATTAACGGATACATCTATTTTTTTGACTGGTAATCCAAGGCAGGCTATTTGCTTCTTTGTATCATAAAAGCCTGTGGTTATCATGTTTGGTTCTGGTACAATCTCCCTTATCAAGGTGCAAATTTCATCGTACAACCTTTTTTGTAATGCGAAACTCTGACTTGAGATTTGTCAACCGCCTAATCACTGACATATGAGCGTGAGTTCTGCATCTGGAAGATAACGGGCTGTTGGCAGCATTAAGCATGTCGAAAAATTGTCTTGTCTGCGGGTTTGGTTCTTCTTCAATGTGTACAATGGGTTGTTCTTCTGTATATAGTTTGTGATTGTGAAAATTATTATAGTATGTGTTAGGAAATTGACTCACTGCAGCATGATGCACCATTTACACGTATTCATTTTGATTACTATTTGACACATAAGGATGCAACTGCACTTGCTCTTGCTCTTTCATGACTGTTGAACTCGATTCACCCAAAAAAGTGTTGTGACACCTCCAATCGTGATAGTTATCCACAAAACCTTTCTTAACTAAATGTATCCTAACTTCATTCAAACTTGTAACAACACGATTTTTGTACTTCTTACAAGGACATCTAATTTCTGATCGTGAACTATTATTACATGCATAATTCAAAAAAAAATCTACCCCTTGCATGAATTGTATATTATATGCCCCATTAATAAGTCTTTTGTCCATCCAACTTCTATCATTAAATAAATCCTCCATTACGCAAACCGATAATAATTATATATTTGTTATTTAATTTTTATATCATACTAACAATTAATATTATTAATAATATAATAAAATTGCACGTAACATATATAATCTACGTAATATTACGAATATATGAATTTAAACAACATATATTGAGTATAAACAATAAAAAATATATATCACATAACATAAATAAATAAATATATTTAATGCTAAATATTCTCAGCTAACCTGAGGGCAAAATTATAAACGTCGAAATATTGCTCTATCTCCAATATGTATGAATAAATAAATTATGTATCAATTTGTAAAAAAAAAAAATTGGAAGTATATTAAGAAGTTCAATGTCTAAAACCAAAATTTACCTCCAATTTATAGACAAATATAAGCGGAAAATTCCTGCCTGTTTTTTGAAAATCCCGCCAAAATAATTAACCAACAAGAAAGTTGTTGGGATTTTGTTGGTCATAAACATCTTCCCGCCTATTACCCTCGAACTAATACACATGTCCCGCCAAACTGTTTGAAAATTTTTCAGAAAATTTAGCAACAAATCGTTTGTTGGAAGCTCGTTGGTAAATTTTCGTTTCCCGCTCATTCCTACCGCCTACAAAAATTATTTTAAATTTGATTTTTAAATATATTCCCCCACAAGTGTCTTGTAGAGAGTTGGTAGGGAAACTTGTTGGTAATTTCTTACAACAAATATTCTGGAAAACCTATAGGGAAATTGTTACAAACTTTTATTTTGTTGGAAACTTGTTAGTAATTTTCAACAAAAAGTGTTTTGTTGGAAATCTGTTGGAAATTTGTTGGTAACTTCCTACAAAAATGGTTTGTAGGTAAATAGATGTTGGTAAACAACATTTTTTTTTGTAGTGCTTGATAGCCTGCTGGGTCAATTCAACTATGTATATATGATAATATCATATAAAAAAAAAAAAAGTGGTAAAATATTTTTTACAACCAATTTCTTTATATATTTATCTGGTGACCCTTACATAAAAGCTCGTTAATGATTCGACCTGTTGTTAACTCGATCCGCTAATGATCCATTAAAATGTGACCTGATCTTTGATTCCTTGGATCGACCCGTCTCATTGAAGAATAATTTATAAAGCTCACAAAAGCTTTTAAATTTAAAAAACGTGTATAGAATTAATGATAGGTACATTATCGAAACCCTTGTTGTCGACCATATATATGTGATATTTTTTAAATTTTATTTTTAAACATATGTGACATGTGACTAATGTGATAGTTCGCCAAAAATAAGTACTTCCAACTCCCAAGTCTTAAATTCGATGTTACAGCAATTCAATACTGTTAAAAATTAATTTGACCTTTCTCCATTGGCCTCATTATTGTCCACAAGACCACAACAATAGTTGTTATTTAATGATAGGTTCATTTTGTATGCATTCAAATTTAATTTTTACTTTTATATGTGTTTTTTTTATCATTTCGAAATGAATTTTGTTATTCTAATTTATATATAGTTGTTAAAATTTGAGACAAAAAAAATTAAATAGAGATATAATCTCTTTCTATAAATAATTTATTTTGAGTCAAAATAAATTAGCATATTTTAATTACCCATAAGTCACAAAAACTATAAAAAAATCTTAATGTGAATATATGTATAATTTTATGAATGCATTATGAAAATAATTGAAAACCTTATTGTGTTTGAGTCTCATTATACAAATAGGGGCCACTGGGAAAGGCTATCGGGTTCAAAGGTGTGTGGACGACATGCATACAACCATGCATGATGTTACTTACTCTCTTAAGAGACCGTCTTTTGAGTGTCGTATTTTTAGCTCATCGCCTCAGCCCGTTAAAGATTAAATGTCTACTTATCATATTTTTAACGTCTACTTATATTATATATTTATATTTAATACTTATTTATCGTATCCTTAATGTCTACTTTAGAAATCGTAAATGTCTACGTACATCATTTTAATTCCTATTTACAATATTTTTAAAAATATATAATGAGCCGACCTGTTTAGAAATGATCTCTCATAAAGACTGTCTCTCACTAGAATTTGTGTAATAATAAGTATACTTTAAAACATGGAACTAAAATATCTATTTGTATCAATTATTTTCCATTAATATAATTAAATAATTAAGACTAATTAAAGTAGCTAGTATCAGTGATTACACTTATGCTATGTTTGGGAATGGGGATTTCATTTGAAAATATAAATTTGACTCAAAATTAGTGTTTGGCAAATACTAGAATTTCAAATTTGAATTTGAGTCAAATCCACAATTGTTATCAAAATAGTTTTAAAATGGGGATTTGAGAATGACCTCCCAAACCTTATCATTCTAAAATTCTACATTCATGATTTCATAATTAAAATCGTTAATTTGAAATGAAATGTTAGTTCGCAAACACAACCTTAATTTATTTTGAAACAATTTTAAGTTTTTATCTCATATTAGTTAAGTTATTGGAAGGTAATGTTAGAATTAGGTTGTGTTTGGGAACTAGTATTTCATTTCAAATTAATGATTTCAATTATGAAATCATGAATGTAGAATTTGAGAATGACAAGGTTTGGGATGTCATTCTCAAATCCTCATCTTTAAACCATTTTGATGGGATCAGTCCTTTATTTTTTTTATTTGGAAACTAAATCGTTTAATTAAATTGACTATGTAGATTTATAATTCAAGCTTAAATTTTAACTTCAACCAAACCTATTTAATAAACAGATTAGATCAGATTTTAGCCATTTACTTAATTAGGTCAAAAGCCATAACCCAAGCACACTTATTTCAATTTAGATTAAAATCGAATTAGCAAATCGGATTAGCGCCTATATACAACACAAGTAATTAAATAAAACAATTTAAGGAATGAGTAAACACATATAAGTTTCTATAAAAGCATGAAGCAATAGGTAATTCTACTTCACAAACTTTCTAACTTTGTTGTTACCATTTTGTCTTTAACATTCAATGCCGTCATTATTTGTTGTATCTTCTCTGTTTGCTTCCAACTTAGCATCCCTTCCGTCCAAACTAGGTATAACTACTTTATCCTTATTATCTGTGAATTTCAATTCTTTTATTTTATAAAACTTGAATTGGATTCCAAAATTTATTTACCAACAATCATATCATTTAGTTTATGCTTACTATACATGTTTCTTATACTTAATATGATTTTTATCTTGTTTTACGTTGATTTATTTTCTTTCTCCTTATGGATAGTTGTTAGTCGTGTAAGTAGTTGTAAATTATAGCATTTAGCTATACAAAATTATAGTTGTTAGATTTTTGGGTGTCTTTCTCGTAGTATGAACTAATATTATTGGTTATAGTTATGATTGCTATTCCAACATAAATTGTTTAGAAAAATTTAAATGTTACTATTAATTTATAATTTTAAAATAACGCTATAAATTATGACGTTTTAAACATAAGTAGTTGCAATTAGATAAGCTATACTACACAAGAATCTACACAACCTACTTGTCTGAACAAAGGGAAATTGTTCTTTTGTGCTCCATGATTGCGTCTAGTTTTTCTTCGTCAATGGAAGACAGGTACAACTTCTACCATTTTTTTTTCTTGGTAGTATTTAAGAATTTCCATTTTTGAAAAAAAAAATGGCATTAATAATCCAATCTTTTGTTCATTCGCTTTAAATAATTCCATCTTTTAATTATTTTCTAATAATCCAGCATTTCTTTTTAGTTTGTTGTGAATAATCCAACCTTTATTTTATTATGCTAGCAGCATATACCCTATTATTACCTATTATTAGTAGAGTATAGTATTTGTTGGAAAACATAACACAAAGGTTGAATTATTAGAAACTAATCCAAAGATGGAATTATTCACAACAAATAAATGAAAGTTTGGATTATTGATATCAATGTTTTTAATTTTTTTATTAACTCTGAAATTCAGATTACAAATTTTGAAATTTATAACAAAAATAAACTTATTTTGTTTAAGTTTATCTTTGCTACTTGCTCATCATTTTTATTACATAATAATTATTGCAAAGTGCTATGTGGTAAACCCAAAATTTTCAACAAACACTATTTTTAACCCATATGGTGAATTCGAGCTTTTAATTTTTCCACATGTTAGACAAAAAGGAACTTTTTTTGTTAACTTTATGCTGTGACATTTTTATCAAAAAACAAACGTCGTGATCACCCTAATTGACCACATATTTATAAGAACTTAATTTTACAAAACAAATTGATATTTTGTCTACAACATGGAAAACTAGAAGTTCAAGGTCACCGCGCATATTTTAAAAAAAGTGTGTTAAAATACCTTAAATTCAGGAGTACCACATGAAATTTCCTATAATTATTTTCATTCATATAAATTTAAATTATTTTGGGATTTTCTCGTTACTATTTATTTTTTTTGTTGGGTTAATTGTACTAACTTTAATTTGTAATAGATAAAATTTAAAAGTATTTTACGATATATATCAGACTTAATAACCGAACCACAATTGACAGAACTAGTAAAAAGAATTAAAATTATGTAAAAATATCAATACAAGACACAGTTTATAATCTATTCTAAAACAAAAACTTGAAATCATTTTGATGATCCAAATTAACACCTCTAATCCTAATGGAAGATAAATAATGATTAGATTATGACGAGCATGATCATAAATCTCGTTGGATAATTTTGTACTTAAACTTCATTAATATTGTTAGATTTATTTGGTGTGATTAGCGGAATTTGAAATGATAAATATCTAACACTCATGATCAGGGGCGGATCTAGAAAAAAATCAAATGTTGTCGATAACGATACCAATAAAAAAAATACATCAATGTTTTAATTACGGTAATTGACTTCATCGAGTTTTCATATTCTAAAAACAACGCATAATATCATTATTTGACAAACTTTGTAACAAATCACATTCAAAATAAATTACAATTGTATCATTTAAAAACATATAATTAAAAATGAACCCTAAATTGATTAACCCTACAAATGAATCATTGATTCATTAATGAACAAAATCAAAAAATATTAAACAATGTTTAACAATCAACATAAAGCAAAAATTAAAAAATCAAAAATTAATAATAAATTACTCCCTCCTATTCACCCTACTTGTCCCATTTACCTTTTTCACACATGTCGAGACAACATTTTAACCTTTAATATCTCTAATTGTGTATAATTAAAAATTATAAAAATTTAATATTAATAATTTTTGTATTGAGACGAATAAAATAAGATCCCACATGACTATATTTTAACTTATAGATTAAGCGAAAAATACACATTAAGAGTGATTAGTGAATAGTAACTATGAAGAATAGGAGGGAGTAATAAACTAACTCAAAAGAAAGAATAAAAAAAAGAAAAGAAAAAAATGAGAAAAAATGGGGTGGGAGTACTCACGAGTTCACGACAGAGAGAGAAGAAGGACGAAGTATTCTCGGCTGGATTCTAGAAAGGGCGTGGGAATTGATTGGGATTTGGGATGGGTTTTCGAAATGGTGAGGCTAACTGGGTAAGGTCAGTGTCGGGTGTGGGAATGGATTGGAATGGGTTTTAGAAAAAAAAATTATTGAATTTGCTGTTGTTAGGACTTGAACCCAGGTATGTGCTGTCAATTATCAAAACTCTTACCAATTGAGACACATTCAACATCAGTGTATAGTAGGAATTGAGCATCTATATAAGTCAAATGCTGTCAATTGACAGCATTGACTTAAGCTAGATCCGCCCCTGCTCATGATCAATAATAGGATCACAAGCATATTATGATATGATTTATATAAGTAATAACAAAATTACAACCTTTTCTCCGTGACTGGATTGTTAGGTAAGGACTAAAAACTTTAAGGTCGTATTTGTCTATCAATCTCTTCAAGTAGCACCAATTTAGAACTTCAAAGTAAAAAAGTAAAGATAAATTATTCATTCTTTTACTTTTAGGGGAGAATTATTAATTGTGAAATTAATTGATTAGGGATTTTTTCATTCATTACCATCACAACCCTAATATATAAGATATATTAGGTCATAAACGATGATGCCCTAATTATAACCCAGTCACAACAACATCCCACCTGTATAATTATGTGTGATCTTTTCCGAAGATAAGTGGATAATTTAGGGTTTGACGAGGTAAATAATTGATGGGATGGAGGAGTGTTGGTAGTAGGAGGTTACATGGTCATGTCACATGTATTTGACTTGAGGAAGAGTCAACAAATCAGAATGAACTTTACTTTGAATTTGATAAAGGATAAATTTGTAATTTAAAGTAAGAGATATTTTTTTCTCAAAATATCTTTATTTTTGTATAATTGAAAAGTTCATTTTTTTTTGAAAAATATTGAAAAGTTCTTTAACAAGCTTAATCATCTTTGATTATTTGATTTGATTCAATTAAAAGTTTGAAGGAATTATAAATTCTTAATTTATTTTCCAATTAAAAATTAATTATTGGAAAAAGTTGGAAATACAAAAACAAAAAGAAGGGGTCAAAACCCACCTTAAAATTGATTAGCCTATGCTGCAATTTTCAATAACCCTCCAAAGCCATCTTCCCTATTCTTCGCTATAGTGTGGCCATCAATGGGGACAAAGTATATCATCAAATGTTATTAATAATTGGTCTTACTTACGTGCAAAAGGCTAACTAAATTGGGTAATTGTTTTTAAATTACCAAACAAACCAACAATCAAATTATTGAATTATGAAATTTAAACGCTAGAGAACTAATTTTTTTACTCAAATCATACCAAAAATCAAAATTTTCAAAATGATTTTCGACTTTGGGGCTTTTAAGTGACGAAAATAAAAATTCATAAGATATATATATTAATTATTCAAGAAAACCAAATATGATTTCGAGTATTTATATACATCAAAATAATAAAAATAATTAATTTTGAGTATCATATAAAAAAATTCGTGTACTTTCAATAATTAAAATAGAATTTTAATTATATATCTTTTTATTCAAAATAATTAAAATGTTATTTTTATCAAGCAATTTTAATCCACATATCATTATTTCTTAATTAAATCAAAGTAATAAACTTTAGTATAATCATATTACAATATTATAGAAGGCAATACTAGATTTTATTTGTTGTGATAGAGGTTTTATATAATATTAATATTCATCTAATACCAATAACATGATCACATATATATCATAATATGAATTATATAAGTAGTAATCGAATTACAACGTTTGATGCGTGACTTGAGTGATCAATAGGAAATGAATACTTAATACTATTATTTGTCTATAAATTTACAAATTACCAAAATCCTATACCCATGGCGATCTGAAATGGAACTAGTTTGCAAAAAATTACAAATGTGACTTCGTTTTCATAATTAAGTTAAATTTGCCGTTTGAATTGGTTAAACGTTTGATAGTTGGATGGTTTAAAAGCAAGAAAATGAGGGATTAACCTAGGTGTATAGTCTTATATATACTCCTAATGTACCTTACAAGGTGAAACTAGCTTTGAAATGATGGGTCATTCTACATCCTGCAGGGAAAAGGTACATAAAATTTGTTAACAAGATGAGCTTCCTTGTTTGATCATGTGTATAACTTTTGGCTGATATATGTGGTATACTTAGTTGATGATACATGCATTGTTTTTATCTCCTAACAAATGTGGTACTCCTTTCGACAGCCATGCAACAAGTCGTAAGGAGAGGTATTCATTACTGGCGGAGTCTGAATGCAGCACACCTTCCAAATGATATGGTCGAAAAGGGTCAAAACAAAGTGATAGATGCTTCCCTTACTCTAATTCGTGAAAGGGCAAAGCTCCAAGTAAACAAGTTTTTTATATTACATGATAATACATTGAACCTTACATTGTAGTGCTTTGTTGATTACATGACGTATTTGTTTAATGTTTAATTGTTGTTTTAGGGGGAACTAGTGCGACGTGAAGGAGGTGCTAAAGCAGTAAGTACACTCCTTGGAGTACCTTTGGGCCATAATTCCTCTTTTCTTCAGGGGCCAGCTTTTGCACCTCCATTTATTAGGGAGGCAATGTGGTGCGGAAGCACAAACAATACTACGGAAGAAGGTAACATTATTCACCTTTATTGATTCATAATTGCCGTGTTGGTCATTAGATATGTGAAAATCATTTAAGGCTCTCCTCATGTGTGTGTTAGAATTTAGAAAATGGGCTTGGACTGTGATTTTGATTTTTGCCACTAAAGTTGTGACATGGCGCAGGCAAAGAAATAGACAACCCTCTAGTCCTGGCAGATGTTGGTGATCTTCATATTCAAGAGATCAGAGCTTGTGGCGTGGAAGATAGTAGATTGATGGACATTGTTTGTGAGTCAGTCAAGATTGTAATGGAAGAAGTAAGCTATGCATCTTTGTAGTGTTCTCAGATATATTTGTTCTTTTAACATCTTATTATCTCATCATTCATCAACTAATCAATCATAACTTACTAAAGATGTGAATTTCTGACCAAATATTTGGCAGGAACCTCTGCGCCCCTTAGTATTAGGTGGTGACCATTCACTATCTTATCCGATTGTAAAAGCTATTTCTGAAAAGCTTGGAGGACCTGTAGATATTCTACATCTTGATGCTCATCCAGATATCTATAATGAGTTTGAAGGAAACAGATATTCTCATGCATCTTCTTTTGCCCGTATAATGGAAGGTGGTTATGCACATAGGCTCTTGCAGGTAATCATAGATTCAACCGGCAATTTGTGTTACTACCCATACTTTTTGGCATGAAACTAATGGCTTAAAGTGAAAACTGTTGGTATTGTCTGTTAAATTGTTCAGGTTGGTCTAAGATCTATAAACTATGAAGGACGCGAGCAGGGGAAAAAATTTGGCGTAGAGCAACATGAAATGCGAAATTATTCAAAAGAACGCGAGTACTTGGAAAGTTTGGTATAACTTATTGTTTCATTACATTTATTTTCATTGTAGTGTAGCTTCTTTTATCAGAATTTTGATTGTCATTCTTGTGATTCTTTCCTCGTCGTGATCTATCTCAGAAATTGGGGGACGGAGCAAAGGGTGTCTACATATCAATTGATGTAGATTGTCTTGATCCTGGATTTGCGCATGGTGTGTCTCATTTTGAGCCAGGAGGTCTGTCTTTCCGTGATGTTCTCAACATTTTGCATAATCTTCAGGGTGACATCGTGGGTGCAGATGTGGTTGAATACAATCCACAGCGCGACAATGCTGATTTTATGACAGCTATGGTCGCTGCCAAATTTGCAAGGGAACTTGCTGCAAAAATGTCTAAGTGACAATGTTCACTCGCATAAAACTAAATAATAAGACTTGATTAGTTAGTAGTTATAAAGTCCAAATAATGTCAATTTCGTGGAACTATGGTCCTGTTTATGAAAGCATGATTTTCTGATTCTTATTTCTTTACTATTCTTATATATATTGTGCATATATATTTCAATATCAAAAATGGTCTTTTTTTAACAAAAAATGTGAATATGATTATAACAAGCAGAACTATGGTCCAGCGTCTCCCTATCAACCGCGGCCTGGCGGTATGTATTCAACTCGTATGATAAACGCAAGAACACCTGTTGAGATGTCATTTTAGAAATACTTCGAGCAAAAGACTTAAATTAAAAGGAGTCAACAAAGTCATCATTTACCTCAGCAGCAGAAGATTGCAGCTGTCGAACCCTATCCAAGGGGGGCACCTCATCCAACTTATTCACATCCACCTGGCTCACTAGTTGAGTCGAGGCTCTGTTGAACCGGGTGACCATGCCCTTGTAACCCAGCTCGTCAAATGGTATATCGGGGTTAAACAGCACTACATCTCGCCGATTGTAATGAATTACTTTCACTGGTTCGACAACAGGGGTAGTCTCAACCACTTTTCCTTTGCCTTTATCCAAGGCTTGCTTTTTTTAGGGCGCAGATGCTTCACCCACGGCAGATTTGATCTTAAGAGGGACCGCGGTTTTGATTATCTCCGCGGATACCTCTTGAACAGCGCTCTCCGCTGAAGAAGAATCTCTCTTTCTTTTCTTCTTCTCCACCAGAGGGGTAGGCTCTTTTGCCTTCGTCTGGGATAAGGAATTTTTTTCCTATCCTCAAGAAGCTTTCGCGCCTCAGCCTCAGAAGGCACATCATCTAACCCCTTCGTTGTGGATATCGAGTCCTGTGAAAGAATGGATTAGTACATTGGAGTTAGAAGAGAACAAGGGCTCATAAGTTACCTTAGGGGTTTCCGATAATGGCTTGTCTGCTGGCCTCTAAGCAGGACCACTCGCAAACCGCATCATAGAGAATTTCTTCATCAGATATGGGTGTTTTCGCCTCAAGTTCTCCTTTGCGATTCCTACAAAACAAGTCACGACATTAGAATACAAGTATGCAAACTTGAATAAGTATAGCAAAGGCATTCTTACTCTTATCAATTGATAAACTGATTTGGAATGCGGAGAGTAAGTCCTCATTCGCTAATTCGGTAGGAGAAGGAATCCAGTTAAGTTGAACATGGTTTGGCTTCCGATCCAACTTAATGAACATCTTCGCATACTCTATTATTACCGCGTCAGTTACCGAACACAGCGGTATACCATTGTTGAAAGTTGATAACCGCGGCTCAATTTCAAACTTGGTCTTAATGTTCCATTCTTTGGAACAATACAAAAAAGCGAACTTTGTCCTATAGTTCCTTTGGTTATCAGGTAAGTTGTGGACTATCTTCAGTCCACGACGGTGAGTAAAAGTAATCCATCCGCAACCGTATTGTTGTGAGTTGCACAACCTCGCTCTGAATATGTACCTGAAGGCTGTGAGGGTAGGGGGAACACCTAAGACTTTGCATAGAATTAAAAAAGCAACTATGCAACCCCAAGCGTTTGGGTACAACTCCGGTACCGAAACATTCAAAAGATCTAGCACCTCCCTACAAAATGGGTGCAAAGGAAACCTAAGTCCTAACTCAAACGCCGGTAAATATACCGCTATACAGTGTGGTGGGGGAAACCTAACAGTATCATAGTTCCTCGGCAACAACATGTTATTATCATCAAGGATACCGAATTTCTACATGATATCTTCCTGATTCTTCTCCAATTCCCCCTTTGTCGTCAGATCGACGAAGTAGTTTAAGGGACCCCCATCTTTGATGTAGAACGGTGGTGGAGGCCGTACCGCGGTTTCTCTGCTAGAAGACTCGCCTGATCCCTCCATTTTTTCAGTATCTACAAGCAATAACCCCTCTAGATCACGATTTATTCTTGGCAAGTAGTTGGGCAAAAAAGCTACGCTCACTTCCCAAGGCGCGACTTGTGGTTTGTCCGCGACATAAATAGGGGAAACAGATGACTCCCCAGTCTTTATTGACTCGTAATGCGGGGTAATCTTTATTTCACTACTCTCATCCGTGTCATGTTGAGATACTTTGGTAAGTTAGGCTTGGTTACAAGTGACTAATGGGGGAAATCTTTGGTCCAAAGTGTTAATGTCATTGTTAGTCGTGGATTTATGGTCAGCCATAGTCAAAATAAATTATCAATTGATACTTTTCAAAGATTAAAGTCAAGTTCATATATATATTCAAAGTCTATATGAACAAATGCAAGTTATGATGAACAAGTTATGAACAGTTTGAAGATATTCAAATAATTTGAAGATCAATTTTGAATACCTTTGAAGATCTTGAAGATTTATGTCAGAAAGTTGAAGATTTATGTCAGAACTTTGAAGATCTGTCAGATAATTTGAAGATCTTGAATGAATATTGTCAGAAGTTTGAAGATGATTGAAGATTCTCAGAGCTTCTTTCTCTACTTTCTCTCACTAAAAAATAAATTAAGGAAATGCAAATGAAGTTAGGTGAGAGGAACAGTTCCAAACTTTGCTATTTATGGTAACATTTAATGCCCAACTACCTCATTTGGAAAGGACACTTTCCGTGACATTGATTGGAATGGGGTTGAATTATTAATATATGTCGCGACATCTTCTCCATCGATGGGTTAAGTCCGTGATATCGATAAGTCGGACTCCCTATGACACTCCTACTACTAGAAAATATTCAAAGTATCAGCACATTCAAGGATGTCCGTAAGGTCGATAAGTCTGACTCCCTAACGGGGGTCCTCTTCTGAAAATATTCTAAGTATGGGAACATTTTCCGTCTTACTGCCACATCGATAAGTCGGACTCCCCAAGGTGCCCAAAGAAGGAAAAAATATTCTAAGTACCAAAAAGGGCTCATTTTCCTGTCCGACTCATCAAAGTGGCGATAAGTCGGACTCCCAAAAAGGGAGTGGGTTGCAAAAATTCGTCTAAGTATTAGAAGAGATCATTTTTGCCTGTCCATATCATCATATGTCGCGACACCCAAAAGATTAAATACCTCTAAGAGGGACTCATCCCCTTGTCGTAGGATCGATAAGTCGGACCTCCTTGAGTGCCCAATTTTTTGAAAATTTGGCTAAGTTAAAATCTTAATTGCCTTATGAAATCATATACCGCGACATTCTGAGGTATGAATTCCTAATATAATCCAAGTATCACAAACTTTTATGTATACTCAACATGCCGCGACATCATCTACAATTCCACATTATCTTATGTGTATTCCACGACATCATAATGGGCCCTTGCAGTGACATAGATAAGTCGGACTCCTAGAGGTATGTAATATCTTAGAAATTATTCTAAGTATCAAAACTTTCATATCCTCTTTATCATATGCCGCGACATATCTTCCGCTATGTCATGAGATCAATAAGTCGGATCCCACTTCGAACACCCGTACTACTAGCGTTCCGCGACATTGGGATAAGACCCGAAACATCCTCTTATGCCACGACATCATCAGAAGGTGAGGTGCAAAACATCACTTATCCGTGAAGTCGATGAGTCGGACCCCCAGGAAGGGCTCCCTCATGCAAAATTTTTCTAAGTTAAAAATGGACGTTGAGGCGAAAGTCTTCTATGTCGCGACATGGATAAGTCGGACACCCAAATGAACTGTCCAGAAAGAAAATTTTTCTAAGTCATGAAGCCCTCAAATTTTTTCCATATCGAGCCGCGGAATGTAACATTAGAGTTCCGCGATATCGATAAGTCGGATCCTTAAAATGGGTCATCAATGTAAATATTTTCTAAGTCTGGGAGTGCTAAGCATCCTTAAAACTGAGTCGCGGTATTGTTAGCCCTCATTTGTCGCGCTATCGATAAGTCGGATCCCCTATGGAGGATCCAAAATCAAGAAATTTTCTAAGTATTCCTGCCTCCAACAAAAGCAGCGGCTTTAGGTGGAACCAGATTCCGCGGAATTAGGGGATGCTTGGGGCTTCTTTTCTCATGGCCTTCATTGTGTGATTTTGTTTTCCACATAAAGTAAGATATTTCGCATCATCGGAGCTTTACATCTTCCTTCATGTGTGGGGCTAAATGTCATGGTAACATTTAATTTACTGTTTATGCATTTAATATCAGTTATTTCAGTCCACCTGAACAATTTCCCTAACTGTTGACCATCTTTGACTTCAGTAAAATCGGTTTCCTACATCTTCTTTAACCACCCTATAACTCCCTTTCAGCCCCATGATCTTTGACCCATAGAAAAGTAACCATCTCCAAAAAAAACTAAGTAACAGACTCCTACTTCAGTAAGCACGCTAACCAACCACAAGATACTCAGACTCTGCCAAATTAATCACACAAACATCAATTATGATCTCCCAATTCACCATCATCCATTGTTGTCCTAGACTCTCACTACGATCTCACATCTTTCATTATTGATCATATTATTCCCGTCTGACTTGAGCGTCAGAGGGGCTTTCCGGGAGATCACCCCCCGGGCTAGGCTAACTTGTTGTGTGCAGGCACAGAGGGACAGCGGAATCATACAACAACGATGTAAAAGCGGTTTGACCTTCATCACACTTCCTCCTCAGGTGGCTTTCGAGTAGTGACATAGATTCAAGTTTCATTA
>JAAKBH010001342.1:0-23210 GCA_019776075.1 Amaranthus palmeri | reverse complement strand
GGGAGGGATAAGGTTCCGATTAAATTACTTCCATTTGTGGATGATACTTTAATATTCGTTCCTAAGGATAATTTGGTTATTAGGAATTATTTTAGAATTTTGGATGTTTTTGTTGTTATGTCGGGGTTGGGGTTGAACTATCATAAGTCCTGCGTCATATCTTAGAATTCTCTTGATACACAGTGGGCTGTTGAGGTGGCTTCTCGTATGGGTTGTGTTCATTCGACGACTCCATTTACTTACCTTGGTGTTCCCTTGGGTTCAAATATGTCTAAATGTTTAGCATGGAAACCTGTTTTGGATAAGATTCGCTCTCGTTTGGGGTCCTGGAAAGCACGTCTTTTATCCCGTGTTGGCCGTCTCACTCTTATAAAGAGTGTTCTAAATAGCCTCCCGATATATTATATGAGCCTGTTTAAAATGCCGAAGCTTGTTGCTCATCAGATCGTGTGTTTACAGCGGCAGTTCTTTTGGGGAACATCCTAGGGACCCCCCATCAAATGGTCTTCTGTTGAACTCCCAAAGGATCTTGGGGGTTTGGGGGTTGGGAATATTCTATATAAGAATCTTATTCTGCTTTTTAAGTGGTGGTGGCGCTATTCGGAGTCTGGTCATTCTTTGTGGAAGCGTATCCTACAGTCAGTCCACACGATTCGGGGGGACATTGCCTCATCTTCTGCGTTTGGGGCCGTTAGGGGTGGAGTGTGGGGGCAGATGATGCGTTCAGATGAGGACACAGTGCACATCCGGTCCATTGTAGAGGATGGGTTAACTCTCCATGTGGGTAAGGGTGATACCATTCTTTTTTGGTTTGATCGTTGGTGTGCGAGTGGGTCTTTGTGCCACTCTTTTCCAAGGTTATTTTCATTATCTACTCAGCAGCAGTCTCTTATTATTCAGATGGGGTTTTGGGGGGTTGATGGGTGGGTCTGGAATTTGGCTTGGCGTCGACCATTGTTTGCTTGGGAACAGGAGGAGGTTGATCGGTTGATGGTCACCTTAGGTGCGCATGGTCCGTCCCAAGGGCGGGAGGATTGGATTTCGTGGTACAATACTGATATTGGATCTTATCCTATCCGTAGTATTGTTGAGAAGGTGTATGACTCTTTTGTGCCCCTTTTGTCTAAGCAAGTTATTACGGCTATTTGGCGGAATCCTTCTCCTCCTAGAGCTCAGTTAACTCTTTGGTTAGCAAGTTTAGCACGGTTGAAAACTGGTGATCGCTTGGTAGCTCAAGGTGTGATTGAGGCCCAACATGCGTTGTGTCCTTTTTGTGGCTTGGTTGTTGAGTCGAATGAACATATTCTTTTTACATGTTCCTTTTCTTGGCTCGTGTGGATGGATCTGCTTGCTTGGTGGGGTTATCAGGGGGTTCTTCATGATTGGTGCTCTTTGTTTATGCTTGCGTGGGGTGGCTTTGTTAGGAATAAACGTTGGAAGAGGCTGTGGGCTTTGGTCCTTGGATGTGGTATTTGGTCGTTATGGTATGAGCGGAATCAAATTAAATTTGAGCATGGTGTTCCCGATGTTCGGCGTTTTTTGTATGCGTTAAAGATACGGATTGGTATGTGGGCTAAAGAATTGCTTGGGTTTTCGATTGGCTCTCCGCAAATGTTTGTTGCCAATATTGACGGTTTTGTGTCTTAGGTTGCCTGCGTGGTTATTTTTTGGTTTTTTTAGATTTTAGATTGTCTTGTATAGTTTGTCGGATGGTGTTTTTTCTTTGGTTTTTTGGTGTTGCATGGCCCACCCCCATGCTGTTTTGGGTGGCCTGAATCCTGACTTCTTTTTTCCAATGGCTTTTTCCCCTCGCGGGGTTTTTTATGCCGGCGGTTGAAAGAATGATTGATTCATTGTTTTTCTTTTTTCTTTATTCATATATAATAATTCCGAATTTCCAAAAAAAAAAACCCTTAATTTTTATAATATCATATCATATCACTTTTCTTATTGACAAAAAAAAAATTGGACAGTTTTTTTTTTGTCTATTATTGAAAAAAAAATTGGACGATTTTTTTTTTCTTGTCTATTATTGACAAAAAAAAATTGACAAAAAAAAAAAGTTGGACAATTTTTTTTTTATTAAAATACCCTCACTTTTCTAATATCATAGTATCACTTTTTTTTTAATAAAATACCCTCACTTTTCTAATATCATTAGACAAAAAAAAAATTGGACACTTTTTTTTATGACTACCACAGTGTCATGGTCACATTTATCCACAATCCAAACAAAAAACTCACCAAAAGAGGATCTTGGGGCTGCCCTCACAGTGTCAGCACATAGATGAGTGTTCCACATTGCACTCGTGTCATGGCAATCCAATAACGCGTGGCACACCGACTCTGCAGCTAAATTACATCTCGAACAAATAGGAGAATCAGCCATGTCTCTATTAAAACGCACCTCATTAGCCGGAAGAGAATTTTTGCATGCTCTCCATAAAAAGTGTTTAAGCTTCGGCGGTCCATTCAAATTCCACACTTTGCTCCACATCTTGCTGTCTATCATAGTTACGGTATTCTGCACAGTTGAGCTTGCTCCCATCATACCTAACCAATACCCCGACCGCACCGTGTAAATGTCGTTTTTACTGTGTCCCCAAAAGAGGCAATCAGGGCTGCTGCGTCTTGCAAGAGGAATGGCAAGGATTGCCTTTGATGAAGCTTGATCAAACATCTCAGTGACCATTTCGACCTTCCAGGTTCTGTGCTCTTGGTCAATGAAGTCTCCAACTGACAGATTCTGCATACTATCATCAAGAGGAGAAGGGATTGTAGGTCTCCATGTTGACCCACTTGTGAGTTAAAGCCTGCACAGACCACCCATTTCCAATTCTCCAGCATAGTCCTTCCAGCAGCAACGACTTCGCTCCCCATATGCTCCTCCATGTAAAGCTAGGATTATACCCACGTCTGGCCTCAAGAACTTCATCGTTTTAAAATACCTAGCTTTGAGAACCGAAAACAGCAGAGGATTAGCACAAGTATGTAACCGCCACATTTGCTTCGCCAGTAAGCTTGATTGAAACACTTTAAATTCCGAAACCCCATACCCCCCACCTTCTTTGGTTGACAAAGGCTAGCCCAACTGTGCCAATGGACCTTCCTATTGTTATTCGTCGAACCCCACCAAAACTGAGCCATCATAGAGTGTATCTCATCCAACAACCCCTCAGGAATATGAAAAATGCTCATCATATAAGTCGGAATTGCTTGCACAACCGCCTTTAAAATCACCTCCTTCCCTGCTCTGGATATTAATCTCTCTTTCCAACCCTGAATCTTTTTCCAAATTCGCTCTTTCAAACAGGCACATATGGCTTTTTTCGATCTCCCAATAATGGTAGGAAGGCCTAAATATTTTGCATGACGTTCGACCTCCCTAACATTCAAAGAAGAAGTAATCTGCTGCCGAACATCCCTTGGTACTCCTTTGCTAAAGAAGATCTCTGTATTCTAAAAATTAACCCTTTGACCAGAAGCTCCTTCGTATACGGTAATCACCTTAGCAACCTCCGAGCTTTCGCTAACAGAGGCTCTAGCAAACAAGATACTGTCATCTGCAAAAAAGAGATGAGATATTGGCGGTGCCCCTCGACAGACTAATTCCATGAATCTGCTTAGTCATTAAACCACGCGAGATCAAAGAAGAGAACGCTTCAGCACATAGTATGAATAGGTATGGTGATATAGGATCCCCTTGCCTGAGCCCTCGAGATGGAATCACATTCCCCAACACCTTCCCATTGATCTTAAACGAGAACGACACACTAGATATACACTGCATAATCCGACGCACCCAACTATCACAAAAACCCATCCTGAGCATGACCCTCTCCAAAAAAACTCCACTCCACCCTATCATATGCTTTACTCATGTCTAGCTTTAAAGCAAAAGAATTTTGTCTCCCGTTTCCCCTCCTCTTCATAGCATGGAAAGCCTCAAAAGCTAACAGTGCATTATCAGTGATCAGTCTTCCAAGGACAAAGGCAATTTGGTTGACAGACACAATATCTCCCAAAAACAGTTTCATCCGATTCGCCAACATCTTAGAGATAATCTTATAAATCACATTACAACAGCTAATAGGACGGTACTCAGCTAAAGACTCCGGTTCATTACATTTTGGAATAAGCGATATGCATGTTTTATTTAATGGTTTAAGATCAGCTTCCCCCCTCCACCATTTTTAACTAGGCTATACACATCATTTCCAACCACATCCCAAAATTTCTGATAAAAGAGGGTATGAAAACCATCCGTACCTGGCGCCTTAGTCGGGTGCATCTGAAAAATAGCAGCTTGAACTTCTAAAAAAGTAGGCTCCTTTTCAAGAGCTTCATTCATATCCTGAGAGACAGTGGCACCCAACCCATCCAAAGCCTCCATGAAACCCGATGGAGAGCTTGTCGAAAAAAGGCTCTCATAGTAAGTCGTAATGAGCCTTTCCAAATCTGCATTGCTCGTTTTCCAATTCCCATCCGCATCTTTCAGCCCCTTGATCATGTTACGCTTCCTCCTCGAACTAGCTTTATGGTGAAAATACCTAGTGTTTTTATCTCCATCCCTAAGCTCGTTCGCTCTGGACCTCAAATGCCAATATGATTCTTCAAGATTGTGAAGGCTATCGAGATGGTCAGAGATAGCCTTGCAATTAGCCACCATGTGAGCATCAGGAGCGTACCTTTGAGCAGCTTTTAGTTTCCTTTCCCCCTCCTTTATCTGCCTCCTAATAACCCCAAAAGAAGCCTCAGCCCAGTCTCGAAGGCGGTTAGCACAATTTTCCAAACGGAACTCAATTCCTTCTCCCAATCCCTCCTCCCACGCATTCTTCACCACAGCCTTCCATTCTTCTTTCGATAGCCACAAGGATTCAAAGCGGAATAACTTTGGCCATAATCATCCCTGTTAACCCTCTCTATGCACAAAAGAATCGGAGCGTGATCCGATTTATATATGGAAAAGTGGCGCACATTATAAGACTCCACACCATTCATCCACTCATGACAAGCTACAAACCTATCCAGCCTCTCACGAATCATATTATCCGGATTTGTCCCCCTACTCCAAGTAAATGCAATTCCCCTATATCCCAAGTCACACAAGCCACAGTCATCCAAACAGCTACGAAAAGCATCCATCTCCCTCTCCCCCCTAATGGCTCCCCCATCTTTTTCACCCAAGCATAGAATCGCATTAAAGTCCCCAAACATCACCATAGGACCATTCACCGACCTTCTAATATCCCTAATTAGTTCCCAAGTCCTTGGTTTATTTGCCCTGTCTGGCCAGCCGTACAAACCACAAGCGAACCAAGAAGAGTCACCCCTACGATCATCCTTGACTTCCACTAATATATGCCTACTGGAGAACGACACCAAGGACACCGCCAAATCCTTCCACCACAACCCAATACCCCCCGAATGCCCGTTACTATCAATACACAAACCTTCCAAAAAACCACACCTATTCCGAATTCTTTCAAGTTTATCCTTCTGCATCATTGTTTCCATCACAAAGACTAACTTTGGCCTCTCTCTCCAACACCATGTGTGGAGAGCTCGAACTGTCAAGGGGTGATTGAGCCCTTGACAGTTCCAACTGAAGATTTTCATTGTTGTTCGCGGGGTTGGATCGCACCAACCTCCGCTACTTCCACATTAACCCCATAATTCACACCATATCCTGAGCACGATCGTTTTTGAACCCCTTCATTGTCTTCCATATCAACATCATCAGCAAAAAATTTGCGTTTAGAAAAAGAGCATTGAGAACCAGAATTACCATCTACATTTTCCACAGCCAGCCCCTCGTCTGAATCTTGGCTTTGTTTGCCCTACTCCCTCCCATTTCGCCTTTTCTTAATATTCACCTTTCTCCTTGTAGCCCCAGGATTAATACCTATGCTGAAAACCGGATCAAAAGAAGCTCCTGAGTGTTGTTGAGTGTCTAACTCATGAGGAACCTAACCCTGTATCTCCACCAAACTCTCGCCACTAATGCCTTCTATAGTATTATTATTGTGGTCCAGCTTCTCTGTATTGTGCTGAGTAGATAAATCCAAGGACTTATCTAAAGGAATTGCTAGCACATGGTCATTTAAAAGATTGGCCCCACTGGAAGAAGAAGATCCCAAAATGCATGCTTAAGAATTAGTGCCAACCGTACCTCTTAATTCCCCTTCTACCAACACCTGGTTATCTTTATTATGCCCCAAAACCCCTGGATTAAATACAGTAGGCCCCTCCACCATTTTTGGTTTTGTACAAAATAAGGATTTTTTTGCCTTTATAGCACAGATTTCTTCATGCATTTTACTAAACCCTTTACGGGGTGAAGCCCTAATATTCCTCCCCCATCCATTTCCTTTCTCCTTATCTTTTTCATTGACATTTAAACAATCCTTTTCCGTATGGCTCATAAGGCCACACAAAAAACAAAAATGCGGGAGTCTCTCATATTTGATATTGATCTTCACCAAGTTATCCCCTTTCACCCTAATATTTTGCACCCTCTTCAACGGTTTACTACAGTCTAACAACACCCGAATACGACGATAAGGGTTAAGATCCAAAAAGTCCTCCTCGATCTCAATAACTTCACCAATACCACTGGCAATAGCAGTTATTTTCTCCTCCGATCTACAGCTAAACGGTAAATTATATAGGCGCACCCAAAAAAGAGAGAAATTAAGAGACATACCCGACGGCTGTTGATCTTTCTCAATTTCTTGTAGAACAAGTAATCTTTGTTCAAAGCACCAAGGTCTCCCATGTAAGACCTTCTCCATGTCTTTCCAGTGAAAAAACTGGAAAAGAAAAAGGTTGGATTCGATGGCCCTAATAACCACACCCTCTCTGAGACTCCAAACGTGGTTCATCGTGCGTTTTAAGGCTTCAATATTCAGCGGTTTTTCCGACAGCAATCTACCCACCAATCGCAAAGAAAGCTTTTCATTCTGACCTTCCTCGATCCCATCTCCTTACTCAATAACGTCATCCTCCGTGGAACCCTTGATATTAAGTTTCGAACACTTTTCTATTAACAAATTTGCCATGATTTCCTTCTCAAAAGAAAACACAGGAGTAAAACCCTAAACAACTAGGGAGAGAACGCCCTAACCCTAAGAGAGAAGGGGACTTTTCAAGAGCTATCATATCACTTTTCTTATTTGGCAAAAATACCCTCAATTGTTCCATTTTTTTAAAAAAAAAATTTTTAAAAATTAAAAAAAAATAAAAAAAAAAGATAAAAATACCCTCACTTTATTAATTCACAATATTTTATTTTTTTATTAAAATACCCTCACTTTTTTAATTCACAATACCCAACTAGCACTTTTACAATTAATTTAATCAATTAAAATACCCAACTATCACCTTTTTAATGGATCCTATACCACCCTTAATAACCGTGAAAACCCAAAAATAGACATCTAAAATGATTCGGAGGGAGTATTTCATATATTTTGTACAGATAGTGATAAGTCGTATATTATTCTGAAGTAAAATTGAAAATAAAATGAAAATAAAAAGAAAAAGCAAACATTATACTCCACTCTAGTAGTAGTAGTCTAGTAGTAAATAAAATCCTTAATCAATTCACAAAATAAAGATGGTGTCAATGGTGACTATTGCAGCTCTTCATTCTTAAGGTAATCGAAATATATATCCATTCCTAGAAATTACAAAATTTTCACATGATTGGAAGAGTGTTTCATTGATTTTCAAGTTTTTCATTGGAAATCTCAAAGAATAGGTCCGGCCAATTTAGAGTTCAAATAATGTTTTACATTTAAAGGATTTTCAAAATATATTTTATTCTACTACGAACCTACATATGCAATTGTAATTTAAAGTAACTAGTATAGAAACTTGTGTAATGCACGATTTATGAGTATAAAATATATAAAAATATAATTTCAAAAAGTAGTATAAGTATATATTATAATGATTAAATTTATCGAATACATGAATTTTTTAACGCAAAAATTGAATATTGATTTTTAAAAAAAATTTATTTATCGGATACATCACTTTTTTATTCAATTAAATACACCAAATTCTAAGGTTAGCTATATAAAATTATTTTAATAAATTAAATAAATATTTTACCTAATTTAGTTTCAATGTTAAAAAGTCAAATTATGTAAATATTATCAAGTAAGTAATTATCATCTACTAAAATAATTCTATATTGATCAAGGCTCTCTAAGAATGAGACTTGTTATTTTCCAGCACTTTTATTAATATGTATGATATAATTACCTAATTTAGTTTCAATGTTAAAAAGTCAAATTTTAAATTATGTAAATCTTGTCAAGTTATTATCATCTACTAAAATAATTCTATATTGGTCAAGGCTCTCTAAAGATAACACTTATTATTTTTCAGCATTTTTATTAATATGTATAATCTTTGCTTATTAATTAACTTTTAACTTTTTATCCTTTATCAGTTAATTTAACATTTAATAAGGTTAATTGGTAAATCACTTTTCGTTGTTGATCAAACATTTAATAAGGTTAATTGAATAAACAATGAAAAGTGATTTACCAATTATACTAGTCCAATTAGGAAGGTGCTTTTAAAAATACTTTTGAATTATTGTTAAACTCTTTTCATTGATTTAATATTATCGAATCACATTTTATATAAGAAATAAATGATACCTAATTTTACTAAACAAACCATTTTTACAACAAAAAAACATTTGTCACTAATAACATGTTACAACTAAACCACCCACCTATAGCTAACAACTAACAATGAAAGTTTAGTTTACGATTTTGGCTTTCATAAAATCAAAATTTTTTGCATAATCAAGCTAAATTAAAATTATTTTTAGTATTAAATCAAATCATTTTGTATAAAATCCTTTTTAGTATCAAACCAAAAATGCTTGTGGCTATTGGATAGAGCATCTACATGTGGAGCAGAAGGCTTGGGGTCCGGTTCAACCTCTTTTGGGTCCAGGTCTTAGTTGAGAGGTTTCTTGACTGCACACATATCTCTTTACTCCCTCCGTGGGGGAACGAGTATGATTTGTCCGCATCTTTCAGGAAAAAGAAAAAAACCATGGCCCACCCGAACCTTGTCCTGTGCAGAATACTAAAAGTGTTCTTTACTTTATGTTTAATGGTTCCCCATTTCAAAAGGAAATAGACATGGTCGTATCTGGCCTAGGGCGGGTGGGGCAAAGGCCTAGGGCCCCATATTTTAAAGATTATGTTGCTTTAAGTCTCTAAATTAAAATAAGGAAATTTGAAAGATATTTCAAACTAATTAGAAAATTGAGATGAATTGAAGCATTTTAGAGCTTCAAGCTTTTTCTCTCGTTCTTTTCTACCTAAACTTTTATATTCAAATGGTGACTTTTTAATTTTCTACATAAGGGCCCCTATTTTTAATCTTCTTTATAAGGGCCCCTATTTTCAATCTCGCCTTAGGCCACCGAAAGTTTAGGAACGGGCCTGGAAATAGAACTTGAAAACTTAGATAAGTACTTAATTTTTATTTTTTTTTTGTGGCACACCTACTAAAAGTTTCTCATTTACATGCTGAGTTAAAGTCCAGATTAAAAAGTAAGTTTTTTTTTTTTTAATTTGATTCCAAATTTACATTTTGATTTTTAAGTGAAATCAAGCATAATTTATGTCAAAATATATGGCCTTTTGTCTTCTAAACTAATTCCAAATAGTGTTTGTTATTGATATTGGATAGGTATATGATTTAAAATCAAATAGCAATTGCAATATTTGAACACCAAATAGTTAAACACCACTCAATAAGATTATCACAAACAAACATATTAATTTTCCTATTCCTAATTCTAGTAGTGCTAAACATACATAAGAAGTAATAAATGTGAGACATAGAAGGAAAAGTTAGTTGCAAATTGAGTAGATAACTATAGTAAAATGTCCTATGGCATTAACTATGACTACAGACTCTAAATCTAAATTTTAAAAAGGCTAAAGCTACTAACACTAGTTTAGAAAGTCTCATCCCAACATGGCTAAATTTTTGTGTTATTGGTCACCTGTCTTTTCTTCTACTCTTCTTCTTTTCCTTTTATTTTCTAGTCTGTTGCATCTTTAATTTACTCCTCCCCTCATTATTCATTAATATTTACTTCTCACACACAACACAAGCAATCTTCATTCTTCATTCTTCATTCTTCCATGCAAATGTGAAAATAATTAAGTCCTCCTCACAGCAATAAAAACATATTTCAGGTTTGTTTTATATCTTTAACAATTAATTCTTATTTATTAGGACTATTATACTGTACAAGTTATTATATGTTTTCTATAGTAGGAGTATTAATTAATGCAAGTATTAGTTACTTTATTTATTTGTGAAATTTAATTTAAGTTTTGTTTTTCTGAAAAAAATGAAGAAAATGTTCAAGAATCAGCTACAAGAACTAGCACAAAGAAGCTGCTTCAATTTGCCATCATATGCTTGTAAAAGAGAAGGACCTGATCATGCTCCGAGATTCAAAGCTAGTGTTAATTTTAATGGGGTTGTATTTGAAAGTCCTACTTATTCTCCTACTTTAAGACAAGCTGAACATTCTGCTGCTGAAGTTGCCCTTAATACTCTTTCTTCTAGAGGCTCTAAATCTCTTACTGCCCGAGTTCTGGTAACCGCTTTTCCTACTTATTTGCTTCTTTTTTCATCTATTTATACTACCACTATTTATTAATCTTACTACTCAATTTCTTCTCACTGTATTGGTATAAATTTGCTTAGCTATAATGATGATTTTATTTACGAATATACATTTGATTCAAATTTAGTATTTGACAAATAACTAAAATTCAAATTTAGATTTGAGTAAAATTCACCGTTGTTAAAAAAATAGTTAAAGATGAGAATTTGAATATGACATCCCAAATCTTGTTCGAAATGAATTGTTTTTTCCCAAACACGTTCTTAATTAATTTATTTTAACATATTGTAATTTAATTTTAATTTTAATTGTTAGTTACACATTTAATTAAGTGTTTAATTAGAAGTGGAAATAATTATTGTTTGGTAAAACTAATATATATATGGTAAATGTTAAAATATTATTTGTTGAGAAAAATGTAAACAATTTTAAAATGATACTTTTGATTTTCAAATGTTACAAGCTGTAAGAATCTGAACTCGTGTACTTGCACGCACATACACAAATTAATTGGTTGTTTTTTATATACATCATTAGTTTATTTTAGTAATGTTACAATTAATTATGGACTGTGCTGGTACTATATTGCCTAACTAGTCATAAATAATGGTTGTGTTTTTGTGTATTAAAGGATGAGACTGGAGTTTATAAGAATCTGTTACAAGAAACAGCACACAAAGCAGGGCTGAATTTACCAGTTTATACAACCATAAGAACAGGTCCAGGACATGTTCCTGTGTTTACTTGCACTGTGGAGCTTGCTGGTATCACTTTTACTGGTGATTCTGCTAAGACCAAAAAACAAGCTGAGAAGTATGCTGCTATTACTGCTTGGTCTTCTTTGAAGAAAAGTATGTTATCTTCTTATTAAACTACACTTTCTCCGTATTTTAATACTCGCATTACTTGCCCATTTTAAGTTTCATTATCATCGATCAAATGTTGTAAGCAGGGGAGAAGCAAACAATTTTAAGACCCTATCCCTATGCGCTTTTAAGATTCAAGGGGGGGTTGTTTCCAATAAAACCTTTTACAAACTTCGCATTAGTACTTTTCAATTAGCAAATTCAAATGGACATAGGATCAATAGTTGCGGCTTCCTAAGTCATAGAGAATCTCTGGCTGCAGTCAAAAATGTTGAACATGATCAGAATACGTACACTAAGAGTATGAAAGTACTTAGATATAAAAATGTATGGCTTATTTGATTGAATTGTACTTGCAGTGCCAAGTTTGTTTCCAAAGAACGAATCAAAAGAAATTGAAGGAGGAGAACAAGATCAAGAGATTGTAAAAAGGGTTCTTTCAAGTTTTAGACCTCAGAAATCAGGAAGACAAAAGGATCAATTTCATCATCATAGAAAATCAAGAAATGCAAGATCTTGGAAATCAAATCATTCTCAAATATCTGCTGCTACTAATTCTAGTACACAACACCAACACAAAGAAAGTTTTGTTGATCTTCTACCTCCTCCGCCTCCACGATCATCCTCATAATCTTACCTTTAACTTCCAAGACTAAGACAATCACCAAATTCCATTATGATAATTATAGCATGCAGAAACCTCAAGAACAAGCTGGCTGCTATTATCAAACCAATTTCAGGAACTTATATATGGGTCCAGAATCATCATCATTAAGTTGTGCTCAAATGGGTATTATGGGTAATTACAGCACTAATCTTAACGGAATTGCTCCTGCTGTTCAGATTAGATCAGTGATTCCAGTTTGTGCAACTCCTCCTCCATCTTCATCTGTTAAACCCATCAACTTAAACCTTTCAAAACAGCAAGAATTATCATCATTTTCTTCTACCAATAATCTCACTTCTGAACTTAGCAGGTTGCAGCTCAAACATCAGGATTAATTAGTTAAATAATCAATACTAAATTACAGAAGTCAAAGCGACATTTTCTGTCTCTTCGAATTTGCTAAATTACAAATGCAACTTGAAGCGAGAGGTTTTACGGAGTAGTACAGATAGTTGAAGGGGATTGAGAAAGTAGTAAAAATTATAATGAACTAAGTAGCCTACTAGTCTACTATGTTACATTGACGTTCTTGCAATTAGTAAGAGAGGCACATGTCTAAGTGTAGTAGGAGTCGGACATTTACAGAATGTGACATGCTTCATTGCAAAATATAGTATCTGTGTGTCTATATCTATGTCGGACTATTGGACGGTCATGTAATCACCCCTAACCAAAAACAAAAAATTACAGTGCTTGCTTGGTAGTTGTAAAACTTGTAATGAAACATGTCCACTACTTGTAGTATTGAAAGTCAATGTAACATGGAGTACTACGTAATCTTTTGTAGTAGTAGTAGTAGTAGTAAAGTTTTGTGGAATGGTACTAGTATTCTATTTTAAGGTATACTCATTACTCTTGTCTTTGGGCTCCACTCTATCTAGTCTAGTAAAATTGGCAATAAATTTGTTACTCACACTTATAGTCTCTCTCTTCCTATAATTGTTCATTTTTATTGAAGTTGTCATATTAATTTTGATTATGAAATGGATATAATATATTTACATATTAAAGTAAAAGAATCAAACTACTCTTATGTTATTATGTTATGTTTGTGAATGAAGATTTTATTTGAAAATATAAATTTGACTTAAAATTAGTGTTTGGCAAATACTAGAATTTCAATTTTGGATTTGAGTCAAATCTACAATTTTTATCAAAATGGTTTAAAAACGAGGATTTGAGAATGACTTTCAAAACTTGTTATTTTTAAATTCTACATTATGATTTCATAATTTAAATCATTAATTTGAAATGAAATGCTAGTTTCTAAAGACAACCTTAAGAAAATGTCAAATGATAGTATAGACTATGATAGAATTATTTGTGGTTTTCTAGGAATGGAGGGTGTATGTATGCACTACAGTGTATGCTTCTATTATAATTCCTCCGTTCCATAATACTAGCTACATTTCGTTTTTGGGCACTAGTCATCTTTAAGCTTATTTTATATATTGCGTCTAATATGTAAGTAATAATATAGTCAAGTGAGATATTGTTTGAATCGTCTTTCATAATATAAACTTTTTATAATTTTTAAATGTGCATAATTCGACATATAAATGAACAAAATAGTACGTTGGATAGTGTAAAAAAGTTAAATGTAGCAAGTATTATGGAACGGAGGAAGTATTTTTAAGATATTTTTAAGTCATTATATATCTTTTGTTTTAGTTGTAACGTTTTATACCATAGTTATGCTAGACACTATTTGTCAATTAATATATTTACTACATTTTTTTTACTTGGATATTTTTAATTTTACACTATTAATAAGTGTTGTTTTGTCATTTATAGTTAATTAATTATATTTAACATAGACATAGTCATGTGAGATGCATTGAATTTGTCTATTTATATAGTTTTGAATGAATAAATTAATTATGTTTTTTGAAGATCAAAAGTGAATAAATTAATTATTAATCATTTTTATTTATATGTAATTAGATATAGGCAGGCTCTATAAATTAACAAAAGTCTTTTAGGAGATTAAGGATCAATAAAATACAAGCACATTTAATTGTTGGGTACTCGGGTTCTTAGTAATGAAATCCCCTTTAAAAAATTCTTTTTTTTCATATTAGTTGTAACATTAGAAAAAACAATACTATATTCATTACTCTTAATTTGTGATTCATCTTAAATTCATAAGTTAAAATATATCTTTTTGATTCGTCTCACTGCAAATACTATCAAATTTTTACAATTTCTTATTATTTCATAATTAGAGATAATAAGTATTAAATTAGTGTATTAGCTGCATAAAAAAAAAATATTGCGAGTAAATTGGTACAGAATAAGTATTCATTTTATTAGTATGAAAAATTGTATATTTGTATGGATCCTTTAAAAGTCGTTTTACTTCCATTTTTTTTTCTTTTAAAAATTACATAGAAGGTGAGCAATTCAATAATTCAATTCGAGTAGGACATAGGAATTTGGAGTATCTAATTTTTTTGTTTTCAAACTGTTGATCCAATATAAGACAGTTTCATTATTGATTAGAATTATATAATAAGTTTTTTTTATCTAACTATTCAATTAATAATCATAATTGATTATTTAAACATATTAAATATATATGAGTTAAATAAATAGAGATCCTTTCATCATTAAGTAAAGGGTAAATTACTTTTAAAAGTACTAACTATTCACTGTTTAAATATAAAACTCCCAATTATTGATTATTATTTAAAACTTTCAACTTTAGGCCCATTTTAATTTTAAAGCACTGATACAATTTCATAACATGATTAATCGATTACCATTTTGTTAAAATGAGAGGGTATGTGAAGGGTCGTGTAAGGTCAAAGGGGTGAGGTAATTAATAAATATAATTGGGTCCCGCTACTTCTCTACTAAAACCAATCCGGTATAAGTTATCTTGGACTTTAAATTTAAAACGGGTTTAAAGTTGAGAGTTTTTAATATTAATCAATTATTAGGAATTTTATATTTAAATCGTGAATGGTTGAGAGTTTTCAATATCATTTTCCCTTAAATAAATCATCTCATTTAAGAATTGGGGTATTAAATTAGAAACATGAATTTGGGCGTTGTGTAATAGGACATATATTATCTAGAAATAGGAGTATATATATTAGGAGTGTTAGTGACCGAGAGAGAAGGGCATTGAATGAGAAGGTAAAAGGTTAGTTAAGAGAGATGGAGAGCAATAAATGGGGGAGAGAGAGAGAGAGAGAGAGAGAGATAGATAAGAATAAGAATAGATAGGAAAAGTAATTAAAGAGAGAAGGGAAAGCAAGTAGCAAGTGTAGGAGCAGACAATTGCAGTGATAAACTCAACGCATTTAATTTACATCCAATTTATTTTTCCTTGTCCTCTTTTATTTAATGCTTCTCTCTCCCATTCTCACTGCAGTGCTCACTAGGGTAGAAACTTTCTTACATCCATCTTTTTTTTTTTTTTTTTTTTTCATTTTTGTTTGCTTATTCATCTTAACGACCTTAAATGGATGCTCGTGTACAGGGCCGTTTCTGATCACAGGTAAGATGGATATTTGTCTAGAGCCCAGAGTCGGAAAGAACCCTAAAATTAGAAAATGCTAGTTAATAAAAGTAGTTAATAAAAGTACACATTTAAAAATTTACAATTTATGAGTAATTATTTTATCATTTAAGAATTAAATGATACGTTTACAATTTTAAAGCTAATTATAATATATAGGGTACATCTTGTTATTTTTCCAAATATCTTTTTAATTAAGTTTAGAAACGACCCCCTCACCAGAGGGCCTTCTTCTTACAGTTTGCCTAGAGCCCATACATTATCAGGAACGGCATTGCTCGTGTACTTTCTACTCCTTCCCTTTTACTCCCTACTATTCTACTCATTAGTCTCATTAATTTTTTTTACTATTTACTTATTACTTAAAATGTTATCACGATAAATATGAAAAAACCAAATGAGACTAATGAGTTGAATATGAGGTGGTATATTGTTGGTTATGTTGAAAATTCTTAAAAAAAATTGTATGCGCTAATTCTGAATTTTCCAATTATTATACGTGGTAGGTAAATATTTTTTTAATCTATATGGTGACTTTGACATTTAAATTTGTTCATGTGGTAAACAAAAGAGAAGTTTTTTTTTATATAACTTTACGCTATTTTCACCAAACATTATGACATTTTTTTCAAAAAAGGAATATCATGATCACCCTTATTAATCACATATTTCGAAATCCATTCGAAATAAATACTTCATTAATGAAAACTTAACATTTTATCTACCACGTGGAAAAAAATACAAAACTCAAGGTTACCACGTGAATTTTAAAAAATATTGTGGAAAAGTAAAAACTCAAGGTTACCACATAGAGTTTCCCTTAAAGATATAAATAAGTTAGAATATTTATCTTTGTGAAATATTTTAAAACTAGGTATTTACCCGTGCTATTCACGACATTGAAAAGATTGTTATTATAAATTTATAAAATATTTTAAACCAATTTTATTGCTAAATTACAAAAAAGGTTTAAGTAATCAACATGATTAAACAACAACACATTTATATAAAAAAAACTTATTTATTATTTAATTATTACACATAAAAAATTATTATTTAATTATTATACTCAAAAACCAATTTATAACTCATGAATCGTATGACTTAGTTTTCTTGATTATAGACCTCTTCTACGATGAAGATCTGATTGTAATTAAGAGTCAAAGGACATGCAAATATTAGCGATAACTTATGAACAATATAATAATCTTTTTTTTACAATAAAAGAACCATGATTTAATAGCACTTAATCCACAATAAAACATGAAAGAATATTAAAACAAACATTATTTATATTATTTAATTTAATTTCATATTAAGTTTCATGATTAAAAATCCAATTTCATAAAATCAAATTGTTTTAGACGCATTGCATTCCAATTCCTACAACAAAAAAGGTATAATGAAAAACTAAAAATAAACATAATTTAAAATTGTACCAAATTAATTTATTTATTTCAATCTAACAATTAGTGTATCGAAAGAAGAATAATAAAATTTTAAAAGTACCACTTATAACAAAAAATAAAGGAAAAATTACCCAGAATAATATGACCTTTCACTGATTTTCCAAGAATAATACGAACTTTCAATTAACCACCAATAATACGAACTTTGACATGCATTTTCCGCTAGCATACATAACCTGTTTACACTAGTGGAAAAAAGCTTAAGGGCTGCGGTTTTTTAGCCCCTTTGGGCTGCGTTTTTTGACCCCAGCCATTATTGTAGCAGCAACAAATAATATTAAAGGGCTGCGGTCAAAATACGCAGCCACAAAAAACGTAAAGGGCTGCGGACATGGACAAAAACCGCAGCCCTTAAGTAATATGGGCTGTCCTGTGTGAATAATCAAGGGCTGCGGACATATATTCAAAACCGCAGCCCCTAATGTTATATGGGCTGTGCTGTTGAATACTCAAGGGCTGCGGACAGTGTTTAAAACCGCAGCCCCTTTCCCATTTTTTTTTTAATTTTTTTTTTTGTTTTCGTAATATTTGTATAATAAATAATAATTATTAGCATAAATATTAAATAATAAATATTTCACAATACTAAACCGTCGATAAATACCAAAATATCACTCAATTATAATATATATTATATATATAATATTATATACATAAAGTATATATACAACCGCATATAATTAGAAATAAATCGATACATATAAATTAAAGTACTCTAGCTACACGATATATACATATATATATATAATAATCTAGCTACCAACTTAATAAATTAGAAATAAACACCGCGACTTTGTCCTTGACTTTGCGTAGTTCAATATCCGTCAATTCGCGTGTTGGTCTTGGAGAGTCAATAATCTACGAATTAAAATCAATTATTATTATTAAAAAGTTAGTCGTACATTATATAATATAATTAATATATATATTATAAATAAATAATTTAAAAAACATATATAATAACTAATTAAATAAAATACTTACGGAATCAATATTTTGAACCCCGACATTCTTGACGGCTTCGATGAGATCATCCATAAACTTAATAACGTAGTAGCCGCAATGAATGGAATTTTGTTGTTGAAAACACTAAGAAAAAAAAAATATTATATATTAGTGCCAAATAAAAAATGCTTCAAAACCGTTAAAAACGCAACTTAACACTTAATTTTGAGCAAATGACAATTATTTTCGATTCTAACAACTTTAACACAATTATATATACCAAATAATGTTGTGTGCCAAGTTTCATGCATAACAAACAAGGTTTAAGCTACTTTACGCTCGAAAATGCCAAAATTCATTAAAAGCGTTAAAAAACGCAACTTGACCCTTAATTTTGAGCAAATGACAACTATTTTCAATTCTAAAAACTTCAACACATTTATATATACCAAATAGTGTTGTGTGCCAAGTTTCATGCATAACAAACAAGGTTTAAGCTACTTTACGCTCGAAAATGCCAAAATTCATTCAAAACCTTAAAAAACGCAACTTGACCCTTAATTTTGAACAAATGACAACTATTTTCAATTCTAACAACTTCAACACATTTATATATACCAAATAGTGTTGTGTGTCAAGTTTCATTCATAACAAACAAGGTTTAAGCTACTTTACGCCCGAAAACGACAAAATTCATTCAAAACCGTTAAAAAACGCAACTTGACCCTTAATTTCAAGCATATGAAACCAATTATCAATTCTAACAACTTCAACACATTTATATATACTAAATAGTGGTGTGTGTCAAGTTTCATTCATAACAAACAACGTTTAAGCTACTTTACGCCCGAAAATGACAAAATTCATTCAAAACCGTTAAAAAACGCAACTTGACCCTTAATTTCAAGCATATGAAACCAATTATCAATTCTAACAACTTCAACACATTTATATATACTAAATAGTGGTGTGTGCCAAGTTTCATTCATAACAAACAACGTTTAAGCTACTTTACGCACGAAAACGACAAAATTCATTCAAAACCGTTAAAAAACGCAACTTGACCCTTAATTTCAAGCATATGAAACCAATTATCAATTCTAACAACTTCAACACATTTATATATACTAAATAGTGGTGTGTGTCAAGTTTCATTCATAACAAACAACGTTTAAGCTACTTTACGCCCGAAAATGACAAAATTCATTCAAAACCGTTAAAAAACGCAACTTGACCCTTAATTTCAAGCATATGACAACTATTATCAATTCTAACAACTTCAACACATTTATATATACCAAATAGTGGTGTGAGCCAAGTTTCATTCATAACAAACAACGTTTAAGCTACTTTACGCCCGAAAACGACAAAATTCATTCAAAACCGTTAAAAAACGCAACTTGACCCTTAATTTCAAGCATATGAAACCAATTATCAATTCTAACAACTTCAACACATTTATATATACTAAATAGTGGTGTGTGTCAAGTTTCATTCATAACAAACAACGTTTAAGCTACTTTACGCCCGAAAATGACAAAATTCATTCAAAACCGTTAAAAAACGCAACTTGACCCTTAATTTCAAGCATATGAAACCAATTATCAATTCTAACAACTTCAACACATTTATATATACTAAATAGTGGTGTGTGCCAAGTTTCATTCATAACAAACAACGTTTAAGCTACTTTACGCCCGAAAATGACAAAATTCATTCAAAACCGTTAAAAAACGCAACTTGACCCTTAATTTCAAGCATATGACAACTATTATCAATTCTAACAACTTCAACACATTTATATATACCAAATAGTGGTGTGTGCCAAGTTTCATTCATAACAAACAACGTTTAAGCTACTTTACGCCCGAAAATGACAAAATTCATTCAAAACCGTTAAAAAACGCAACTTGACCCTTAATTTCAAGCATATGAAACCAATTATCAATTCTAACAACTTCAACACATTTATATATACTAAATAGTGGTGTGTGCCAAGTTTCATTCATAACAAACAACGTTTAAGCTACTTTACGCCCGAAAATGACAAAATTCATTCAAAACCGTTAAAAAACGCAACTTGACCCTTAATTTCAAGCATATGACAACTATTATCAATTCTAACAACTTCAACACATTTATATATACCAAATAGTGGTGTGTGCCAAGTTTCATTCATAACAAACAACGTTTAAGCTACTTTACGCCCGAAAATGACAAAATTCATTCAAAACCGTTAAAAAACGCAACTTGACCCTTAATTTTGAGCAAATGACAACTATTTTCAATTCTAACAACTTCAACACATTTATATATACCAAATAGTGGTGTGTGCCAAGTTTCATTCATAACAAACAACGTTTAAGCTATTTTATGGTCGAATTGTTTTCAATTCTAACTAATTTCAATCATTTGACAAATGTTTTCAATTTTAATTAATTCAAGACAATAATATATACTAAATAATGTTATATATACCTTTACTGCTCTCCATTTCGGGTTAGTGGCTCTTGTAGCACATCCCATTTCGCCACGCATTTTCTTCATAACCCTGAGACACAAGAGTAAAGAAATTAATTGAAATTAATTGACAATAATATATATATAACACTTAAATGAAATTAATTGACAATTTATAAACTTACGAATTCAACAAAGCTTTAAATTTCATGTTGCGAGGCACGGGATTTCCACGACTTAGTGAGTCGAAAACGTGCACCATATTGGTCATCGGACATATGACCAAAAGCATCCAGTGCACACTACAAAAACCACGATTTTAAATCATCAAGATAGAGAATATGTGAACGTAAGTAAAATCAAAATTTAAGTTCAATTTAATAAAATAATAAAACTAATCACCTTTCATAGTACGGGGCCAGAATGAATGAGTGTTTCGATTCAAATGCATGTTTCAAAGCACGTTCTACGTATGCTTTGACGTCATCTGGATCAGTAACACTCTTTTCACCCCTAATAGACTCAGGATCAAACCATCCAAATGTTATTGGAGGTTCGAGGCTATTCAACTCCTCGTACATCCCACTAAACTCACGAATAAGAAAATTTTGTCAGTCATTCGATTATTAAAACAATTAAACAATAAAACCTAAATTGTAAGATAAAAAATCACATACAGCATGTAGACATGAATAAGGGCGACATTCAACATCTCCCCTCGCAAAAATTGCCCAATGTCACTAGGACCAATAATGACGAAACCATCTTCGGCAGTGTGAAATTGGTCCGTGCCTAGGGGTAGAAGAAGTGGGTCCTCCTCAGTCATGCGAGATGCACCCTTGTGCAGCCATAGACAATCTGAAGAGAGATCTTTAAGCTCCTCATCAGTCAAGATTGGAGTGATTGTCACCGATGATGAGGAACCGATCTCTCTTTTAGAGCCCTTTGAGCTCTTTTCCTATTTCATTTCATACAATTAAATTAGTTTAATTACTCACGCAATTAAAATAATAAAAACAAATAAAATAATACTAAAGATATATTACCTTCGCCGTGAGTCGGACCCAAGCATATGGCCATGTGACGAAACTACCTCGGGCGTTCGATAAAGTCTCAAGGTTCCATTCTGGCATTGGAACCGGAAGTGAGAAATCCTCGAACCCCTTAACGATAGTTTCTACCGTCACACTAATGTGGCCACGTGTAACAGGCATTGTATGCACTGTTTGGCCCACTTGGTTTGGCTGCGCCTCACCGAATGCAACCTCAGTTAAGTCGCCACCACGAGCAACGCCTAACTGAGGCAACAAAAGAGAGCAAGGAGTCGCCTCCTAAAAATTTTTTCGTTTAGTATAATTAACATCATGATAAATTATCAAAACACGTTGAAATTTAAATAAATACGCGCTTGTATATTTAAAAATTAAATGTACCTTTATCACTGGCTCATCAGGTGTTGTTTCCGAAACCTGAGTAACGGAGTTCATGGTCTCCGGCGTTGGAATGTGAGGCTCGGGTGTGCTACGGGTAATGGGCTGGTGTGCTACGGGGGTAAGGGGCTCGGGCGATGGCTCCACCAAAGCCTTAGGATCCCCATGTTGACTTTGTTGGTCCTCGGCAATCAAATTGGCCAAGTCGTCATGGGTAGCTCCTAACTTCTGCAATAGTGATGCCATCTTGTCGAAGACGTCCTTAGTCACTTTTGCGGTGACTTTGGCTGTGATTTTCTCCTCGATTCGTTTTCTCTACTTCCTCAAGAGATGGCATCGTTCTGGATCGAGGAGTAGCGAACTCTTTGCCAAATGCTTTCTTCACGCCCACGCGGACGCCTCCTTTGCCGACTACCCGCCCCTGATGGTCTTTCCCTAAGACCATATGCAATGCATCAACATTGCCTTTTGGGGTGAACTCCCCCGTAGCCTCTTTTTCCTTCCAGCCCATCTGTTCAAATAAAAACGATCAATTAGTTTAAACACATAACAAATCAAGAATATAAGGCTAAATGATATGAAAACTCACCACAGCATCCGCGATCTTCTTCGTTCCAGGATCGGGAATGGTAAATTTACCACTTTCATCTCGAGCATGAAGCCCGCTAATACCAATCTAGCACCCGATCTCCCGCTGGAGTACTCACAGATGGGGGTTAGTCGTAGATGATGCTCGCGGCTGAGCTCTGTTTGGGGTACAATCCCGCATCCACCCACTCTTTACGGGCCTCATCATAAGTTCTTGACCCCATGTGATGGTAAAACTTCCTTTTCTTTGCCGACTCGGAAGCTTTACCACGTTTTTCCTAATTAATAAACATAATAAGTCAAATGTCATATATTATTAGTTTAATAATTAAATCAAAAGAAGTTAAATAAAAATGAAAAGCTATAATACTTACAACTTCATTAAGAGTTGTTTCCTAGCATACAAATGCCTCCCACTCATTTTTAGATATGTGTGGCCATATCTCATACGGCATTTTGGAGGGAGCTTGTTCTCCATCTTTAATTTCCCGTTTTGACCTTCTTGGTCAACGGTGACGCTTCTTGGTAATCCAACCACCTACGAGCTTCGCCTTGAAGTCTCTTAATCTTTCAGCCAA
>JAAKBH010001341.1:0-23269 GCA_019776075.1 Amaranthus palmeri | reverse complement strand
CAATGGGAGATATGGTATTAGATGGTAATGGAAATTTGTGAACAAAAAAACTTTTTTGTGATCAAAGTTTCATTACCAAGGGAATGACATGAAAGTTTTGATGGAATTTTAGACTATAATTCATTCCCATTACCACCATTTAATACCACTAACCAAACGGGCCGTTAATGTTTTCATGTCATTTCTTCCTTTAATGCTTTCTAGATTAGATTTAATGCTTTGTATTTTCATTGTTTTCACTTTTAATATGCTAGAGTAGTCTTTTAGGGTTTTAGTCTTGTGTTTAATGTTAAGGAAGATGGTTGAGATTGATGTTGGTTTGTTGATTGATATTCGAGTCGAATCTTGTCCTGCCACTCCTTGGTGAGACATAGGGTGATTATGGGTCGTTCGGATGACTATAGGTCACCAACTTCCCCTCGATGTCTAGAGTGTCTCGATCGATCTTCGGTCGATCTCCCTCGACCTAGCCTATATATACTTCCAATGGACCTACCTAGGGTTGACCTAGCCTAAGCCCCATTTCTATACTTGCTTTATATTTGGTCTTAGAATTGTTCACCCACCTTCTTACCAACCATCAACCTTTCCCACTCTAAACCTTTAGTCTAACATCCCTTGTCTTTGTGGTTCGACCCCCGACTTACCGTTACACTCGTTGTAGTATTAGAAAGGGTGATTATAAATGTGTTTGATTGACCAAGGTTTCTAGCGTATAACGACGCGTTACAAATCGGTTATCACTCTACCGTAAAACTCCTTATCTTGTCATGATTTTTCACTTTGTGTATTTAGCTCATCTCCCTTTTTATGATTGATTTCCTTTCTCAAGTGGGTAAACATATGCAAATCTCTTAATGGTCAAGAGGAGGGTTTCCTCACTAAAATTAGTGTATATATATGCATCACAATAATGATAAAAAGCACATGAGAAAGAAGGAAGTGATAAAAGGAGTGATGTGAAAATGAGTAGAGTCAACACAACCAATTCTCACTATAATAACCAAAAGGCCTACAACACCGCGCAACACACACCAATACATCTCTCACTTAGCTATCCTCTGGGTTAAAAGAGGGATCATTTGGCTAAAGTGGAGCTAAATAACGTGGCTACGAAAGAAAAAGGAAAAGGCAAAAACTTGGCTTATCCTAAAGTCAGTCATATGTCCATGGTAGGCAATTTGGCTATGTAGCTTGAATCTAACAAATGTGTTATCATCCTTGGCGCTTCGAAAAACGGACTAAGCTGGAGGAGAACAGACACAATACTTAGACCCCCTAACTAGCGTTCAAAATGAATGGGAGTCACGAGGTATCCCAAAAAGGCTCAATCCTAACCGACTAGTCGAAATGTGCCTCAATAGGTAGTCATCCAAGCCACAAACCCAACAAGCTCAGGTCCCCCCAAGCTAGACAGAAAATAATCAGACACATCAATCCCAAGACAGGCACAGGGCTAAAAAAAGAACGAGTTTGCATAAAACCAATGAATATGTACACAATAAAAGCTTACAAGTTTCTTTCCAAAGAGGTTTTATTTTCAAAAGCTTTTTGTTTTGTTTGTTTGTCCGACGCTGCAACGCAACTACCAAATATATACAAAAAGCAAACAGAACGAAAGACACAATAATAAAGGACTAAGCTATATACACATGCAACTTTGGATTTTGCGAGCAGGAGCAGAGAATCATACCATACCACCAGTGAGAAAAACAATACTCACCAAAACACTTGTACTACCAACAGAAATAGCATGAGACTCATTGCAAGGATGAGAATGGAAGAACTTGGGTCATTGTATTGAAACTCACCGCGAGGATGAGAGTAGAGAGCCTGCAAATCATTAGAGCAAACCAACAAACCAAACACACAGCACCAGTAGAAGAACAGAACCAACCAACCATCCAAGAAGACCGACCACAAATAGAATGAGGCGATGAGTAGAGGACGAAGCATATACCCCCCAAGCTAGCATAAAAACCGTCCTCGGTGCTAGGGGAGGCCTACAAAAATAACACTACTCATCGTCGAAGAAACACCCGTCCCCAGGGTCAACCTTCTCGTCATCCCCCCTTTGGTCCTCGTCTAAATCCATCTCATAATCACCCTCCATCGGTGCACGAGGGGTAGGAGGGGTGAAATTGTTGAGGCGACGTCGTCCTACCCTAAGCAGATCAAAACCATGACTCAAAGATACTTCATAATAGTTGTCATGGTGTGGGTACCAAGAAGGCGTAGCCATGCTTTCACTAACCATCCCTGAACGGTAAGCGAAGTCATACCACGGGTATGCCGCCCTTTGAAAGTCTTTCTCGAGGTGGTCGAGCCAGGCAGTATGATGGTCTTGGGTTGTTACAACCTGCTGTAAGATAGATTCGATACGCCCTAAGGAAGACATGATCTCGAACTCTTCCTCCGAGTCCTCATCATCAGGGTCCGGTGATGGGGCGGCCCCCGATCTAGGACTGTCACTAATAGAGAGTCCACGAGCGCAGGGAGAGGGGGTGGAGGTGAGGGTCAGCCATATATTGTGGCACATTGTCGTCAATCAAATAAGAACCGGCGTTAGGAGCAAGGGGAGATAAGAGGTTAGACGGGAGGGGAATGATGCGGTCCTTAAGATACCGCCATCGCAGAGGGTCGATATATATGAACTCCGCTCGCACGAGGAACTCCTCGTGGAGGATGGTGATACCGGAAAAACGGTCACTGAGCTCGACCTGGTTTATCAGTCCAAGGTATTGTGCGATGCGACAGACATTCCCTCCGACACATAGTTCGGTGTTGAAATGGAGGGTGGCGGTGTGGTTAAGGTACTTCTATAACTTCATGGGAATGCTAATCGGTGACGCATCCTGGGGGGTAAGGAACCGGTCCAGAATATGCACTTCCTTGGTCCTAACAAGGTGTGGGCTAGGGGAGGGCAACAACGTCTCATGAGGAAAACTTAAAGAACATTCTCAAGACGGGGTGCAGCACATTAGAAGCATATATATTCTTATTCGGAAAGACAAGCCGGCCAGCTACTTGAGGCCACAATTCGGAAACACATGTGTTGTCCGACTATCGTTCCGGAGTAGGTTCACGGTCAAAACAAAATATATCACAAAAAGTAGCATAATCAATCATATGCACGGCATTCCGCAAGTGGAAAGACAAATGAAGGTGTCCCTCATGCACGCAAGGGCTTAGAGAACAGAGAAACTCGAGGGTTAAAAGTTTATGAGTGGGATGCCACATAGTTACCTAGTTCAGGATTTCCAAGAAATCATCATATATACCCATACATTGCAAGATAAAAGCATCTAAATAGCGAGTAGGGTTGATTTTGCGTACCTTTAATCGTTGAAAACGCTTAAACTGCTCTAGTGATGCGAACACCACCGTCGGGTGATCCTCGTCCATCAAAAGTTCTTGGCCCGGCAACCGTTGTGGTCGTGCTTGTTGTGCCTCTTCCTCGGAGCTTTCCTCCTCTCTATGCACTTCTTCCTCCCTCCTCTCGGACCTTGAGGAGGACCCCTCACCTTGTTTGCGAGATCTCTTGAAAGGGTTGAGCCTTAGGCTTCTTTTACGGGCCATGAGAGGTGGTAGGTGGTGGTGATGAGGGTTGTACGGGTGGTGGTGGGGTGATTGGAAAGGATGTGGGTTAGTGTTTGATAGAGAAGGCACACGGTGAGAGGGAGAGGGAAGGGGACTTTTTTTCGTGAAAAACCGGAGAAATTAGGGGGTATTATAGAAAAAGGACGCATTCACCCGAATGAAGTGTCACATTCGCCCGAATTTGCCCATTGGCCCGAACGCACCACCCTATTCGCTCAGATCTCAAATTTTCAACCCACAGGTGCTGAAGAAACATTCGCCCGAATCGTGTGGAGGTTTCACCCGAATGTTCTCACATTCGGTATTTCCTGAAACTTTCTACATAGTTTTCCAACACCACATTCGCCTGAAATGAGATGTGAATTCGACTGAATACCCCACATTCGCCCGAATGATATTCCATTCGGTATTTCAAGAGACCAAGCATTGCATCATAATTTTGCCCTGACCACATTCGCCTGAATGAGCCTTGTATTCGCCCGAATGGAGCCCTTTTCTTCTGATTTTGGCCCTTTTTCAACAATAAGAGCTCCAAACAACTCTCCATAACAAAAACAACTCTCATCCTCCATACAACAAGGATATACTCCCAACAAATCAAGAGACAAAAAAAAAGATGACCGGGTTACCTTCCGTAAGTGCTTTGTTTAACGTCGTTGAGCTCGACAAAGCTGGGCAAACACCTAAAACACACAAGACTACACTACCACACAAGAACTGACATCAAATAACCACAAGAACTCAATCATCAAACATCCTAAGAAAGACTCAACTCAATAACTCATCAACATCGAACAAACGGATCCTTTCAATATTGCATACCTGATGGAGTTTGCTTTCATGAAAGATCTTGATCCTTTGGCCATTTTCTATGAAATTACCACCACTTGGATCTTTTAGATCGACGGTGGCGTACGGAAAGACTTACAAGATCTCATAGGGGCCCGACCGTCTTGACTTCAACTTCCCGAGAAACAATTTGGCTCTTGAGTTGAAAAGTAGCACCTTGTCTCCTACACGGAACTCTCTCTTCAAAATTCGTAGGTCATACCAACGCTTAGTTCGCTCCTTGTAGATGTGCATATTGTGGAACGCATCAAGCCTGAACTCCTCTAACTCCCTCAACTGTGCGGTTCTCTTCTAGGGATAGGGTAGGGTCGAGATTGAGAGCTTGAATAGCCCACCAAGATTTACACTCCAACTCAACCGGCAAGTGGCATGATTTCCCATATAGGAGTCGAAACGACGTTGTGCAATTGGGAGTTTTGTAGCCAGTCCGGTGTGCCCAGGGAGCGTCATCAAGTTTGAGTGACTAATCCCTCCTACTCGGGTTCACCACCTTCTCCAACATACGCTTGATTTCTCTATTCGCTACCTCCACTTGCCCTTGGGTTTGTGGATGGTACGGAGCACCGACCTTATGCATGACTTCATACTTCCTTAACAACTTATTGAACTCATTTTTCACAAAATGGAAGCCTCCGTCGCTTATAAAGATCTTAGGAACACCAAACTTAGGGAATATCACGCTCTTAAACAACTTCATTACGACTTTGTGATCATTTGTGGGCGTCAAGATGGCCTCCACCCACTTAGACACATAATCTACCCCCACTAAGATGTACAGATTTCCACAAGAGGATACGAAAGGACCCATGAAATCGACACCCCAACAATTGAATATCTCGCACTCAAGGATGTAGTTTTGAGGTATCTCATTCCTCATGGAAATATTACCCACCTTTTGGCACTTCTCACAGCTCTTCACAAACTCTTCCACATTTTTATGTAATGTAGGACAATAGAAGCCCGACGTGTGAACCTTGGCGGCGTTATTGGTGATTCCAAGATGTCCACAACAAGCATAAGAATGGCAATGAGCAAGGATCTTGGGGACTTCTTCCTCAGTTATACAGCAACGGACCACAACATCTGCGCAGAGATGGAAAAGATACGGGTCATCCCAAAAGAAAATACCAACCTTCCCAAAAAATGCTTTCTTCATCGCTCTAGACTCAAACTTGGGTAACTCCCCACAAGCCAAGAATTTGGCAATGTTGGCAGACCGTGGAGCCTTCCCAACAACTAAAGCCATCATCAAGGTATCCTCAATCGACTCGTCTCGTATGGGCGAGGAGTCGTGGTGGTACGTCGGTATGGGGGACAAGTGATCTGCAACTACATTTTCTGTCCCCTTTCTATCTTGCATCTCAAAATCAAATTCTTAGAGTAACAGAACCCAACAGAGCAACCTCGGCTTGGCATCCTTCTTCGCCATAAAAAACTTTGCTACCAAGTGGTCTGTGTATACAACAACCTTCGAACATATGAGATATTGGCGCAGTTTCTCAAAAGCATAAACCACCGCCAATATCTCCTTCTCAGTATTGCTGTAGTTTCTTTGCGCTTGATATAGAGTCTTGCTAATGTAGCATAAGACGTGATGCCTTCCTTCCTTTTTCCGACCAAGCATTGCGCCTACAGAAACATCACTTTCATCGCACATTAGTTCAAAAGGCAAGCTCCTGTCAGGAGCTTGCACAATAGGGGCGGAGATCAAGGCTTGCTTCAAATGATTGAAGGCATCGAGGCAACGTTCATCAAAGAGAAATTCAACCTCTTTTTGGAGCATTCATTCAAAAGTTTAGCAATAGTTGAAAATCGTTTGATGAGCCGTCTATAGAATCCCGCATGCCCAAGGAAAGACCTAACCCCGGTGTCCATGGTACGGGGAGGTTCCTAATAACATCAATCTTTGTGGGATCTACTTGGATGTCACGAGTGGACACTTTATGGCCAAGGACAATCCCTTCTTGCACCATAAAGTGTCACTTCTCTTAATTCAAGACGAGGTTCGTCTCTTGGAACCTTCTTAAAACCTTTTCAAGGTGAACCAAACAAGTGTCAAAAGATGAACCTCCCACAGAAAAATCATTCATGAAAACCTCCATAAAATCCTCTAACATATCAGAAAAGATAGAAGACATGCACCTTTGGAAAGTGGATGGTGCGTTGCACAATCCAAAGGGCATCCTTTTATAAGCAAAGATCCCAAAAGGACAAGTAAATGTTGTTTTTTGTTGGTCATACGGGTGAATGGGTATTTGAAAGAATCCCGAATAACCATCCAAAAAGCAAAAGTACTTGTGCCTCGCTAATCGCTTAAGCATCTCATCATTGAATAGCAAGGGGAAATGATCTATCCTCGTGGCTGTAGTCAATGCAAACTCTCCACCTAGTGGTCGTTCTAGTGGAGATCATCTCACCCTTGTCATTCTCGATGATGGTCATTCCTCCCTTCATGGGAATAACATGAATAGGGCTAACCCATCTACTGTCAGAATTTGAGTAGATGATGCCGGCCTTGAGGAGTTTAAGAATTTAACCACCTCCTTTATGTTAGGGTTCAACCTCCTTTGAGGTTCAATAGGGGATAAATGCTCATCATCCAACTGGATCGTATGCATGACAAGCCTCGAACTAATTCCTTTGATATCGTCAAGTGAGTACCCAATGACACTCCTATATTTGTTGAGTAAAGCAAGCAATTTTTCCAAAGAAGTGTCATCAAGCTCAGAACTCACAATGACGGGCTTATTCCCACCAACATCAAGATAAGCATATTTATGACTAGGGGGTAGGGGTTTCAAACTCACCTTGGGGCGGGGGAGCCATAGAACTCTCCCCCTCATCATCCTTTCCCTCCTTAGCCACACAAAGTTGCTCGAACTTATTTTGGTCGCTTGTCCATCCTTCGGTCTCATCCTCAAAATACTCTTCCCCCACATACCCCTCGCAATCTCCCTCATCACATAATGAAAATTCTTCCTCACTCGGATACTCCATTCCACACTCCCTTCGAAACTCCTCATAGTCCTCATCTATACAATCAATCCGGTTGACTTTCTCCACCATGGGCTTTCTCATGAATGGTAGGGGTGAAAGTTCGGTCTGCGGTTTGGTCTTTTACCAAAACCAAATCAGACCATATTTAATTCGGTCTCCAAAATTTCAGACCATCACCAAACCAAATTATTTTCTAGACCGAACCAAATCGAACCGCAATTTTTTGGGTAGACCGCACCGAACCGAATTAGACCGAATTAGGCCGAATTTCATTTTTGGCCGAATAACTAATAAATGTTTAAATAATAGAAAAACATGCAATTAATAATGATAGACATAATCTATTACAAAGTCTTACAAAATATTAAATAAAGTCTTACAAAACACTAAATAAAGTCTTGCCAAATACAAGTGGAAGCTTTAGAGGCAGTTGAGGTCTCTGTTCCATCGTTACCAGTTGGATTTGACATCTTGAAATACAGTAAATATATTAGAATCTAAATCTAAACACATAAACATAAATCAAGAACAAAAATTAAGATCATAAATCAAGAACATAAATCAAGAACATAAACCTAAATTAAACATAAATCAAGAACATAAACAACATAAACGAAATCTACTCAACCAAAATGAACAAAATCTATCTACTCAAACAAACGAAATCAGAGATCTATCTACTCAAACAAAAACAAGAACATAATAAACAAACGAAATCTATCAATCTACTCAAACAAACGAAATCTTAAATCTATCTACTCAAACAAACAAAAACAAGAACATAATAAACATAATAAACAAGAACAAACAAAATCTTAAATCTATCTACTCAAACGAACGAAATCTCTCTACTCAAACAAAACAAAATAAACAAAATAAACAGAATAAACAAAATAAACAAAACGAAATGAAATTGAAAACATAATAGAGATCAAACGAAATAAAAAAAAAATAAACAAAATGAAATTGAAAACAATAATCAATAAACCTTACTTGATGATTGTTCTAGAGAGAGTAGAATTGTAGAAAGCTTGAGAGTGGAGTGAGAGGAGGAGTGAGAGTTGAGTGCTTGGGCTTATTCCAGTGAGTGAGGACGGCGAGCATGCCGAGCAAACTAGAGAGTTAGAGATTCTGAAATCTCATGAGGGAAACTTAGGGTTTTCAAACTTAGGGATTTCAAACTTAGGGTTTTCAAAGTTGGGCCTGGGCAAACTTGGGCTTATTCCAATATCAATATATTTAATGATTTATAATTTCGGTGTTCGGTCCCAAATTTCGGTTTTCGGTTTTTTGAAATCTCAAACCTAATCCAAACCTTAATATTATCAAACCTAATCCAAACCAAATTAAAAAAAACACCAAACCATATTTGTTATTCGGTTTGGTCTGGTTCGGTTTGCGGTTTTAATCCGAATAAGTTTCACCCCTAATGAATGGGGAGATCTTGAAAACCAACTTCCTTTGAGTTACCTTCACAGTTATGATATCATCATGGCAATTTATCACAGCTCAAAGAGTTTTCAAGACGGCTCTCCCTAGGATGAGAGGAGTGTATCGGTCCTCTTCCATGTCCATGACCACGAAGTCGCAAGGAACCACAAGATCACCCACTTGGATAGGGACATCATCAAGCTCTCCACATGGCAATTTTAAGGTTATATTCGCCAATTGAATAGTTTTCCTTGAGGGTCTAAGGCTAAAGGGTAGCCTCTTGGCGATAGATAACGGCATCAAGCTAATAGAAGCTCCTAGATCGGCAAGCGCTCCTTTAGGCTCCAAATTTCCCAATTTCACCGGTAGATTTTAAGGACTGGGATCTCTCTCTTTTCTGGGCATACTTCCTTGTAGAATAGAACTCATTTAATAGGGAAGATTTATAAACTCTTCTTCTAGCTTCTTGTTCGAGAGAAAATCCTTCAAAAACTTGGCATACTTGGGTATTTGTGCCATCGCATCTAAGAATGGGATCTTCACCTCCATCTTTTGCAAGTGCTCTAGGAACTTCTTGAACTTCTCATCTAGTTGCTTCTCCACTCTCCTATAGGGGAAGGGTAGTGGAAGAGCATACAATCGCTCAAGCCTCTTTCTTTCCTCGACTCTAGCCTTTCTTTCCGCTCCAAAATTTCTCACTCTCTCGCCTTCATCTTTTTCCTCCTCAACATCATATTCCTCAAGATTTTTCCCTAAGTCGTCTCCTCTCAACTCCTCTTCATGCTCTCCCTCATCTTCATTTGTTTTCTCCCTATCTTCTACCATAACCGACAGCCCTTCGTATTGAGTTCTCGGTCTTAGATGGATGGCCTTGACGGTGTGGCGGTTCAGGTTGGGGTTTTGTGGTGGAGGTTAAGGTTGTGTAGTCGGGTTAGGTTCACTAAGAAAAAACATGGAGTTTCTCAACGCTTTATTTTAGACGCTTAGGTAACCGTCTAAAAAAATACGGAGTTTTTCGACGCTTGATTTTCGATGTTTACAGCGTAGAAAAAAATGATTTTAAGCGTCAAAAAAGAAAAAACAAAAAAATGAAAATTTAGAAAAATAAACCGCCTCCTAAGTTCCCAATGAATTACAAATTCCCGCCTCTTCACTTCACACACCTTTCTTCGAAAATTTCACAGAAAAACCCTAAGCGCCGGTTTTCTCTCTTCCCCCTCAAACAATAACCCTCTAGTACCGGCGGCCCTCCTCCTCTTCCCCTTCCAACCTGCACCCTTCGATACCGGCGGCGCCTTATAATCTGCAGCACTTCCCGACCCTTGAAAATCGGCCCTCCTGTACCCACACTCTCTTCCCCTTCCCGTGGCCTGAAATAACCGCGAAAATCGCCTTAACCTCAGGTAAATTTGTGTAAACTTATTAATTTCTTAATAATTATTCTGAATTGTACTGTTGGCTTAGTTTCTTATTCGTTCTTGTTTCTGTTTTTGAATTTGTGTAAACTTGAATTTGTTTCTTGACCTCAAGAAAATCGCCTTATTTGTGCTTCTGAATTTGTGTAAAAATCTTGCTTGAACATTTCTGGTTTTCTTGTTTTCATATTATGCTTGAACATTTCTTTAAAAATTTCTGGTTTTCTTATTTTGCTTGAACAATATACTCATGGGGTTTATTGTTTGAAGAGGGAATATTAAAAATTTCATCCACTAGTAAGTATAATTCATTAATGTATGATTTTGATTAGTATTTTAATTATTATTGAATTTTAATTAATTAATATTTCGATTAAGTGTATTCTTAGGGTTGAAGTTTTTTGAATGATTTGTGAAGTTATTGTTGTGACAAAAGATGCGATATGTGTGTTTTCCTCAACTAAGGATGACCTCTAGGTGGCGACGCCCAACATTCTTTCCTCCATTTGGTTTCTCCTCTTCTTAGTACTGTTAGATTTAGCTGTTATAAGGTTGGTTTCTTCTGGTTTCTTTTTGCGTTTTTCGGCTTGATTTTGCTTTTGTTTTGTCCCTTTTCTATCAGATTTGGTGGTTGTTTCTCCGTTGTATATTCAGGTGCGTGGTTTGGTCGGTTTAGGAATTGTCTGGTGTTGGGTTTTTTCGGGGATAATTTTTTGTGGTACAGATTCTGCCGATAATGGTTAGCTATAGGTTTTTTGTGTCTTTGCTAACTTAACACTCCACAACATGCCTGTAGCGATGTTGAGCATTGCTTCTTTTGTGATAGTAGGGCGTTATAAGTTATTATATGAGATAAATGTCGAAATTGTAGGGGTAAGTGTCGTTGAAGGGCAACAATAATAAAGAACTTCATTGCTTATGTTTCTAACTGGCATTCATCTAAACTTGTGCAATATATAGTTTTCATTTAGTAAAACTTGTGAAATTTATATTTAATATGTTTATATTCAAACTCTGCAAAGTGCAAACTACAACTCAAATTGTGATATATTTTAACTTTTTTGTTAAATAGACATTGCTTTTACGCCTCCTTTTTCGCCTACTTCTATAACTCATCTACTCCCTCCAAAAGGAAAAGGGATACAAGAAAAATTGATGATGTTGTGCCTCTATTTTTTCAATACTTTATCGATTTATTTTGAAAACAATTGCTATATCAAATAGTGCATCTCATGTTTACTTTTTCCTTTGGCATGTAACTGAAATAATATTTTTGCTTGCTTGCTTGATTAACTAAGCTATTACTGGTGATGAATGTTGAATGATGCTGATATTGATAAACTTTGTTACATTGTTATATATGTTAGATGCCTATGTTTATGATCTAGTTTACATGATCCTCCTAGTATATAGTTTTAGTATGAAATGCAATTTACTTGCTCATGCTTGATGAAGATTGATTATTATACATATATGGCTGCTATGATGGATCAAGGAGATGCTACTGTTCTTTAATAACTTAGCTAAGTGATTAATAATTCTTTACAACATAATCATATTTGTTATTTTACTAATTTGGCTAAGTGATTTGTGGGTTTGTGACATGTATTGGTATATATCTTACTATATTGATGGGTTTATGTGGCTTATTGTTTGATTTGTTGTTAGCCTGTGCCGATGATGCTAAGTCAATTGCTACTGGTAGTTAGAAAAGTGCATGGGATCCTTGTTATCAAAATCATAAACAAATGATATAGATTACAAGTGGAGTTGGATTTTTATTGAATGATACTATGAATAAGTAAGTGAAAAGATCATGCTAAAATGTGTTAACATTTACGTTTTAAGCTAGGAATTTGATAAGTGATGTAATCAATGCTAAAATTTTAAAGTTGCTTCTAGGCATTTGGAACAATCTGGCATTGTCAGCTTTGCTTTTTGTTAATGATTCATTTTGTTTATTAAATGACTTTGATTGTTTATATTATTGTTTGGATTGTTCACAATTGATATCAATTCAAGTTGTGAAGGTATTTGTTGCTTGTTCATATACAAAATATTCTTATACTTTGGATGACATGTCTAGAGTTGTTTGTGATTATACTTTGGGCTTGGATGTTAAAATTACTGATTGTTCTTCACCATGTATTACTCCACTCCATGCTGATCCATTTAGTCTTCCACCATATAATCCCAAAATCATCTATTACTTCATTGTTTGGCAAGTAGATAATAAAAAGAGTATTGATGTTAAAATTTCTGTTTCTACTATGCCACATTCTTAATTGTTTTGCATTCGAGTTCTACTATTCAAGCTTCCCTAACCTTTAATCGATTACCATTCTAGTTTGGCTTCTCTAATTAATGTCCTGGAGCATTTTGTTTAAAATCTTTTTTGTAATTGTGCTTATTTCGGGTCGTTAAATGATGTCTCTCTACAACAGCACAAGCGGCGTAAGAAAATGTTGTGCTTTGTGATGAGTTGCAGGTATAACTGCGTTCTACCTTTTCGTCTTAACTTACTAGTGATTCCCTCAAAGTGCTTTACTATTTTTGTATAACTGAGAGAAGCCAGGTATTTAATGTGCACTCCTTGTTATTTTTGTACTTTGGAAATGTCGTACACTTGGGCTGTATTATTGTCTTGCCTGAAATTATGATCGATTGAGCTCTGATCTCCATAGCCTAGGTTCCACTCCCTTTGCAAATGTTTTATTTATTGTGTTGTTTATAGCCTCTGTAAATTACTTAAATTTTTATACTTTGTCATGCTGACTCCTATTTTTACAGGTATGAAAGGGCTGACCCAAACTTTGTCATGCTGACTCCAAATATGGAGCATATAGCTGAAAGTGTGCTTCGGAAAGATTTGACAAGGTCGTTTATCAATTTGATATAAGTGCTTTGGAAAGATCGGACAAGACTGTTTAATCAATCTAGGAGCCATTCCAGTAGCTTATGTAGCAGCTATTGCTTTTGGTTTTGCTCACTGTTACTTTCTTTGTGGGTACATCAACGATTGTCTGTGTGTATATAAATATCAAATTATAGTACTTTTGTGGATATGTTTGATTTGATATGATATTTGTTAGTATATAAATATCAATTTCTAGTACTTTTGTGGGTACATCAACGATTGTCTGTGTGTATATAAAAATATATTCAATTTACGTTACTTTCAGTTCGACGTATAAAAGCGTCTAAAATATTAAGCATTTTCGACACTTAAAAGCGACTAAAATATTAAGCATTATCGACACTTTAAAGCGTCTAAAATATTCAAAATTTCGACACTTAAAAGCGTCTAAAATAATGAGTTTTTCGACGCTTAAAAACGTCTAAAATAATTAGTTTTTTCGACGCTTTAAAGCGTCTAAAATCCCATAAAATGTAGCACAGATTTAAGGTGCAAAATATTTTTCAACGCTTTAAAGCGTCGAAAATGTTAAAATTGTAGTTTATTTTTAGGGCGCTAAATCTTATTTTCTACGCCTAAAAGTGTCAAAAATACATAATGTTTTAGACGAAAATAACCGTAAAAAAAAAAAAAAAAAAAAAGCGTCGAAAATTTGTTACGCCATTTTTTTCGACGCCTTGTCAAGCGTCGAAAAAATATTTTTCGACGGTATGCTTTTCCGTCGAAAAACTCCGTGTTTTTTTGTAGTGGTTGAGGTTGAGGTGGAAATAGCAATGGTGGAGTAGGTGTTGCCATTTGGGCAAGTTAGGACTCAAACAGCTTTTGTTGTGTTTGGAGTTGTTGCATTTGTTGCACGAGTGATTGGTTGATTTGAACAAGGGTGCTCATCTGAGATGCTAAGAAATCATTGCTTATTGCTTGCCCTTGTTGCGGTTTGAGGTTTCCGGATGAAGGTTTTGTAGTGGGGAAAGGAAGATTTGTGTTGCCTCTTGTTCCTTGGTAAAATCCCGGGGGCTTAATTGAACTAGGTCTAGATCCACTCCTACTTGGTTGATTCCCATGGAAGCTCTGGGGGTTGTACCCACTTTGGTTACCTCTGTTGTATCCCGGATTGAAGTTTCCTTGATTGACATTGGGATTGAAGAGAGGTCTAGATGATTGGTTGTTGAAGAAATCTATTGATCGTACCCTTGACCTTGGTTGTACCCCACAGCTGCTACATTCTCTGGATTGTACCCATACCCATCATAATCATCACTGAGGCATCTTGATTGAAAGACCCATGTCCTATAGCCGCTACATGTTCGGAGAGTGTGACTCCACTAGAGGTGTTCATTTGGGTCATCGGGTTGATTTCTGGTCAAGTGTTTCGGGTCGGTTCAAAATCGGGTATTGTGTTCACATTGTTTTTTACATAATTGTAGATCCATTTTTAAGTCGGGTCAAATAAGGTTCGGTTTTAAAGTGGGGTGTCTATCAGGTCATCGGGTCTGTTTTGAACACCTCTAGACTCCACAATATGAAGTATCATGGCTGGTTCCTCTGCAAATGGTACAAGCAAAATGTTCTTTGCGGCCGGATGAGACATTAGAACCACTAGCGGCGAGGTTTAGCTTAGACAACTTCTTATCTAAAACTGCTTCAATTTTAGCAAGATGGTGTTTAAGATGCTTGTATCAATCATCCCTCTAGGCAAACCTCGACTCCGATTTTCGTTTCAACAATTGTTTTTGGCTACCTCCTTGATTCTAGCCTTTACTTTATTGCAAGGAACTTTAGAGAGTTGACCGCCCACAGCTGAATCTAGAAGTGTTTTGGTGGAGTCGTTTAAACCATCATAGAAGAATGTATTAAAATGGTTCTTCCCATACTCGTGGTGGGTGAGAGCTCTTATCATCCTCTAAAACCTACTCTATGCAGCTGTTAGGTTTTCCTCATCATCTTGTGTGAAAACGGCTATTTTCTTCCGCCAATCTTGGGTTCTCACGGTTGGGCAGAATCTCTCCAAGAAAGCAGTTTTCAGTTGACTCTAGGTAGTGATGGAATTCGGCTCAATACAATCCTACCAATCCTTGGCATCACACGCAAAACTCAATCGAAAAAGATGCAGCTTCACGTAGTCCGGATTGTTCGGGCATTGTGGACCTAATCCACAAGTCTCAGAGAATTAATGTATCAAGGTGTTGGAGTGGGCACTCATTCTTCAACCCACTGAATGGTTTCCTTTCACCATCCTTGTATACTGAGGGCAGATTTGGAACGGGGTTGCGGCTACAGGAAGTACCACCCTTCTAGGGAACTCTTGGGACCCAGGTGTCCCAAATTGGCCAAACAATAAATGCTCGTCGGCCATTTCGGCAACAGGAGGATTAGGAGGTGGTCATGGGGTAGGCCTTCCTATGCGTTGGACCTCAGGATTGAACGGTACTAACGGTTGATTAGACCTGGGTGTGCTATATCGCATGCAAACAAAACTGCCAACCACACGTAAGTACTGACAAGCAAAGAATAATTGACAAAATATAATAAACTATATCAAGATCTACAGTAGCTTAACTATTACGCCTTGTCCCCGACAATGGCGCCATTTTGATAACCGTTTTTAGGGTCACACGATAAAATCTGGTTATACAAACTATATTTATATTACCCTAACCTTGCACAAGTATAGTAGAGGTAAGGGGTCGAACCACAAGGACAAGGTCAATTAAACAAATGGTCTCAATATAGGGATTTGGGGGTGTTAAGATGATCGAAACTAATTAAACTAAGATTGAATGCAAGGCTAAAACTAGTATAAATCAAGGGGAGAAAAGGCGAGAGTGATTGGTTCCACCCTTGAGAAGTACCACAATCATTCATGCATTAGGGTTGATTGATGACCTTCAATCATCAACTAATTCAACGATGAGAGGAAGTTGACGGCTCTAAGACCGAACGAACGACCTATAATCGCCCTATGTCTCCTTGGGAGTGGCAGGACGAGATTCAAGGTGTATCATTATGATGATTGAATAGGTTTAAACCAAACCTAACTCAGGTTCTCAAAAAAAAAAAAAAAAAAAAAAAAAAAAAAAAAAAAAAAAAAAAAAAAAAAACAAACAAACCCTAACTCATGAATAAGGGTTTCAACTCTAGGGTTTCTCCAATCAAATTCTAAGGAACTATTCACACATCATAAAGGAGATTTAAGCATAATATCCCACATGAACAAGAAATTAGACATGGAAGACTTCTATGTAAACAATAAAAATCATAATAGACAATAACAAAGAAAATAACATAAACAAAAACTTAAAAGAAGTAAACTTATTCTAGATATTCAAACAATCCAAATATCCAATAACCACAAAGAAAAAAAGAATCATGAATAGCATTTAAGAGTAACTATTAACAACATTAAATGATTCTGGACATAAATAAAAGAAAGATATTCATACCATAAATAAAATCTCAAAAGGGTTAGAATATAGCATCAACAAAATTAGCTGAGAGTTACATCCAAAAGCCAATGGCTTGGTTGATTTGGGAGAAATAACAAACTAGATATAAAAGCTAGGATTTTGAAAACTAGAGAATGAAAGCTAAGAGATAAGTTTACTAGGGGATGTTTAGGGTTAAAAGCACCAGAATGATGTTCAAATTTCAGGAATACGGTATATATACCCCTAAAATAAGAGTGCTCGGAATTACTAGAGGGCCCTCGAAGGCCAAAAAGAAAATAAAACAGATACGCAGAATTAGCCGCATTCGCCCGAATGCACTGAGCCATTCGCCCGAATGTACTCTCCTTCGCCCAAATGTTGATGCATTCGGCATTTCCAGTGAGTTGGGAGAAAATTGCTCTTTGTGTTCCCTTCGCCAAATGTGCTGCAGTTTCCTTCTTGTAGGACTTTGACTACTTTTTCGATCTCACGAACTATGCCAGGGTCATGGGGCAGTCCCAATTGATCGCGATGCAGCTCCGGGAATAACGCCTTAGTCTCGAATGTATGTCAAACGCCCTCGAAATCTCCAAAAATCACCTAAACCATCTCAAAACACTTGAACACAAGATCAAGGAGAAATCATGCGTGAAATATATCAAATTGATGCAAAATGGCAAGACATGACACCAAAAATGGGGCGGTAAACGATCTCTATTATGAGCACATCACTCCTCAACCAAAATCTTTCTTTCAATTTGTCGCTAATGAACAAGCTTAACAATCTTTGAAACTTCAACTTTTTCGGCGTGTAGGCCTGATAGCTTATGAACAAGCTTAACAATCTTTCTTTCAATTTGTCTAAGGGTCTGAGTGCCTTGTGTTTGGCATCTCTCTGAATGCATGAAGATATACTCATTTTATTATTTGCATATATGTATGCCTTTTGCTATCTGCCTATTTTTGTTGATTATTCGTATGAACTTAGATTTTTCGAGCCCTAACACGGATCCGAATTGTAGAAATCTCGGACTACCATAAGAAATAAAATAATGATACTTAAGCTTTAGAGAACATAGATTCTCCGAGCGCTAAATATAGTTTGACTTGTATAAGTCTCGAACCACCAAAGAACGTAAAAAATTGATACTTAAGCTCTAGAGACCTTAGATTCTCAAAGAGCCCTAAGTTGGCCCGACTTGTAGAAGTCTCGGATCACTAAAGAACATAAAACAATGATACTTAAGCTCTAGAGAACTTAGATTCTCAAAGAGCCCTAAAGGAGGTCCGACTTGTAGAAGTCTCGGATCACCAAAGAACATAGACAAATGATACTTAAGCTCTAAAGAACTTAGATTCTCAAATGGCCGTAAAGGGGGTCCGACTAGTGGAAGTCTCGCACCACCATAGTACATAGAAAAATGATAAGCTCTACAGAACTTAGATTCTAAAAGAGCCCTAAAGAGGGTTCGACATGTAGAAGTCTTAAACCACCAAAACCTTTGCTAGTCCCTAGCAAAGAGACTAGGTAGAAATAACATGAAAGCACACGGCATCTATAAACAACTAACTACAAAAACAAAACTAAACTAAACTACCAAAGCAATAAAACCTAAAACTCACTGTCGTAGGAATCACGGTCGTACTTAGCACGTACGACAAGCCGTTTAAACCTCATGGTTTCCCAAAGAGGACGGGTAAGGTCTCGTGAGGGTTTTTAGAAGGAGACCCACAAATCCGAAGTAAACAAATATAGAGAGCGTAGAACAAACAATACAAGTCGTGCATGAGCTCAACTCTTCCCTAACCATAAGTGTGCAAGTACAATGGTCTCAAAGAGCGCAATACCAAAAAGATTGACCAATTCAACAAACTCGAGATCACTAAGGTAAGCTACATCACAGGCTATGCCACCCACTACCTAGAGAGGTCACAAGTCTACGCTCCCCGGGTAATTTCTCAAAAGAAAGAAATATGCAATGATGCTCATAAGTTTGATTATGGTTCGTGTTTCGCTCATAATCTTCCGACTAAAGATGAGTCGGAAATCAAACACCTAATAGGGGCATATCATGGGGATTGTGTCATATCTAACTCCAGCACAGAACAAACTAATTGGACCAAGTAGAACAGGTTAGCAAAAAGGGTTGTAATGTTGGTTTAGGGTTACGGTGGGATACAATTGGGAATGTGGAACTAAGTAGAGGATTGCAAGTGACCCTTAACGAAACAACCACAAACATAACATCATGAATCAATGAATATCATATCCAACAACCATCAATAACCAAATAATCTCATGTAAACACAATGAACTCTATCATAAAACACTATCAAAAAAATGTGAAATCTCATAAACATAAGTGTCTTCAAGCACATCTCCCAAATAAAATATCAAAATCCTCACTGACATGAATGTGTATGTGTATGAAACTCAATGAAGAACAAGAGAGAGGTCTCTTCAAGCATAAAATATATATGGATAATCTCTATAATAAGCACGGAAGGAAATAGGAGAAAAGTAGTATGAGTTGGACATGAAATGAATATAGTCAAATAAACCAACAACCATAACATCATAACCAAAAGCCCACAATCACTGTAGCACACAACAGATCCACCATCACTATGCTATCCTCTACGTAAGAAGAGGGAATATTTGGCTCATGTGGAGGCTAAACAATGTGGCTACAAAAAGAATAAGAAAAGACAAAAACTTGGCTTAACCTAAACTCAAATTACGTACAAGGTAGGCTATTTGGCTAGGTAGCTCAATTCTAGCAAACGTGTTATCATCTCTAGTCTCAAGAAAATCCGACTGTACTGGAGAAGAACCGACACAATACTTAGATCCCCTAACTAGCACTCAAAATGAATGTATCTCGCAAGGAGTCCAAGAAGGCTCAATCCTTACAAGCTAGTCGAAATGCGCCTCTAAAGGTAGACATCCAAGCCAATAACCAAGCAAACCCAGCTCCCCCAAGCTATGTGGAAAACGGTCAGACTCTAAGTCCCATAACAGGCACAGGCTAAGGAAATACGAGTTTGCATAGGGACATGAATGTGCACAACAGAAGCTTGCATGCTAGTCTCACAACTCAACCATTTATTGAAAGCAAGGATAAAACACAACTATACAACCTAGGCATGAACTGTACAAATTAGGTAAAACAAAAGCTAAACAAGAACTAAACATGAGAAACACTAAAAGAAAAACTAAACAATAGTTACAATAATGCAAATCTTTTGGGGTTTTGAAAGCATAAGCGCATCCTCCCCCAAGCTAGCTCAAGAGTCGTCTCGGCGATTGGGAAGGCAAAAGGAAAATCAAAAGAACGAAAGATAGGCATTACTAGAACTAAAGAAAACAAAGAAAACATCAAGCTAAAAACATCAAACACCTGGTTATCTTCCGCAAGTACTTTTGATTAACGTCGTTCAGTTCGACACAGCTAACCACCAGCTTAGACAGAAAATGAAAAGCTAGGGAAAGAAACCATACCTGGGCTAGGAGCGGACTCACTCCTTGCATCACCATTGCCTCGTACATGGTGACCCAAAACCTTCCACCTCGCAGCAATGGCGGAGGTGAGCAATGAAGAATCGGGGTCACCCGGTGGTATACTCAGACATGGGTCTCCCCCAAGCTTAGGTAAAGCCATCTTCTTCTTTTTGTATACTTTTCTTTTTCTTTTTCTCACCCGCTTCCGCTTGCGGGGTTGCTTGTCAACACTGTCAGCTTCATCATCATCTTCGGAATGCACAAGAACAAACTTCTCCTTCTCAACCTCAACCAACTTCTTCTTTTTCTCATCATCATATCTTCTCACATCATCATTATAGATCATCACATCATCACCAAGAATCACCTCATCATTCTCATGGGCTCCTTTGATGACTTAGCAAACCCAAATACCGCTTGCTCTTGGGATACCCTTATAGTAATGGTCTCGGATTCACAATCAATGAGGGCACCCAAACTGTTCAATGCATCTCTCTCAAGTATGAGGGGAGTGTAGGAATCTTCCACCATGTCTAGCACAAAAAAATCACAGAGGACAACAACGTTTCTCACTTGGATAGGAAGATCCTCAAACTCCCCACATGGCACTTTAACACTCCGGTCGACAAGTTGGCTAGATTTCTTTGATGGCTTAAGCTGAAAAGCGAGGTGTTTGGCAATACTCATCGGCAAGTTCGATATATATATATATATATATATATATATATATATATATATATATATATATATATATATATATATATATATATATATATATATATATATATATATATATATATATATATATATATATATATATATATATATATTGAAAATTTGGAATATATAGATAATAAAATAGAAAACACCAACACTGAAACTTGAAACCCCCAAATCCTCCGGCATAAAAAAACCCCTAGCGGGAAAAAAAGCCATAAGAAGAGAGGGCCAAGAGACAGGCCACTCTAAACATCATAGGAGTGGACTATGCATCACCATAAGGTTTTCCAATGCTACACCTAATACACCAATAAAAAACAAATAATGGTAGAACAAGTACCACTATACACACAAAGCTTAGACAAGGCCGGCCACACCAAGAACAACACTGAGAATAAACACCATTAGGGACCATGTAAATTACCCAAAACTCCCGTCATGAGCTGCACCAGCTGCACCGAATCCACAACATTATAATATCCAGACGCCACAAAGCCCTCGGCCGCCACCACCATCAGCCCCAAAACAACACCAATTGACCCAAAGCCAATCACCAACAGACATCAAACACCAATACAGCCGTGAATAACCCCCAAACAACAATTCCAATACCAATGCAAGTACACCCCATATTGAACACAAAACTTTACAATTCATAGACTCCTGCAACCCACACCACGTCACTGCTATAGCACCCCATCTCCACTAACTTTGATCGCTGCATAACCTTTTCTATCCCTCCAGACTTGAAACAACCCTCGCCATACACCAAGACCCCTAATTGCACACACGCCATGACTACAAATACCCACAAATGTTGACATCCACAAATTCAAAAGTCCAAGGATAAAAACTCAAGCCATCAATTGTAAAACATCATGTCTTGCTTCGTATCAGACAGCCCACAAAAAACAGTAAAACACCCCAATAGACACCCCGATAACAATAAACACGTTAGCCACACCAAAACTTCATTTGAGAACCCACCATCAAAAACACCACAATCGACCCAAAACAAACAACATGTTTGAAGAAAAACACGCCAGCGAACCCGCACCGTCATCGAATCACGAAAATCGCTGTTGAACTTTGAAGCCATAGAAACCAGCAACACCAGAGAACTACACCCGTCACCACCATAATCTCCATCTTCGACCGGCAACAACAAGGAGCGAGAGAACAACTCAGAAACTCGTTACCCCCCCCCCCAAACACTCACTGTCAACCCTCATTGACAAAAACGAGATCCCTCGCCATCACCAAAAAAACACCAGGAACTCAGAAGCTGCATCACCAAATCAGATTATAACTCCAACCACACCCATCATTTTCAAGCAAAACCTATTACCGGACATGAGCTCTCTCGTCGGCAAGGACAAACCCAACACCCATCATTTTCAAGCAAAAAACCAACACCAAAGGAACAAAATTAACAACCTGAAAAATTACCATGCCGGAGAAACCCCCAAAAGTCGAACATAGTCTAGAAAAACACTTGAAACTCCTCAATTCCATCGAAATCGACCCCCTGCTACCACCGAACCGCCGCTAGCCCCAAAAGATAGTTCAACCGTATTTGAGTCCATCTAAGACTCCTCTTATTCCAATGAAAGCGCCAGATAAACACTAGAAAAACACCCAAAAAAAGACGACAAAAGAACAATAAAAACCGCATGAGACTCCTCTTACTCCATTGAATTTGTAAGAACCTCAAACCTAGACTAACCCCGCCTAACCCCCCACCACCACACACCCCCCGCACGACCATTACCCTAAGTTTCACAGCATATTTGACTTACTTTCTCCGTAGCACTTGAGTAATAACCAAGCCACATTGCAACGTCCCTGGTATTTTGGACTTTTTTCTTACCAGGGATACCAGTAGGCAATGGGACTAAGGGGTCCATCAAAATCTCTAGGTTCACCACAATATTTTGTTCCAATTGGCACCCAATCACGCCATCATCTGTAGAACATACCAAATGCATTTTCCTTGTTTCCTTGGTCCTTATCCCCTATCTTATCACTGTTAATTTTGAGTTCATTTGCATCGAGGGGGACGACAAGATCCACCACCAAAGCTTCTGTGTCACTACTATCCACTAAATCCCCAATAGTTGGGAGTTGTAGTGCTTTCACCGTTGACGAAGCTGATTTTGGCGAACAATCCATTTGCATGGACCGAGGATGCTGATGGTTTGTTACGTCTGTAGTTTCCGCAACCGCCGACGCTCTAAGTTGCTTTGCTATCTCCGGATTATCTTCCACTTCCACAGAAAAATGGGCAGGAGTGACCTTCTCACTCCTTTCCTTTGTTTCTCGACTTCGAACACCTTTGAGAACCTAAGCAAAATTTTTATTGTCTCTAAAGGAAGGTTTCTTAATCCATCGTTTGTCTGATGTAAGCATCCGA
>JAAKBH010001340.1:0-23545 GCA_019776075.1 Amaranthus palmeri | reverse complement strand
AATGAAAAAACCAAAAAAATGAAAATCTGAAGGGCAAAGCACGCGCGTATAGTACACACGCCTAACAATGGGCTGGCCCAGATCCTGTCTTAGAATAGGACGGTCTCGTCCAAGTTTTTGCGTTGAGTATAATAGCACTCTTTAAAATGGAAGATTTGTAAAGGGTCAACTAACTTACATTATGAATAAGTAGGAGAAATATATGAATATGAACAAGAGATAATAAATATGTGAATGTGAGTTAAGAAAGAAGCATGAGTCATGATCAAAAATAAAATAAAAGAATAATTATAGAACCGACTAAGATGTAAATATTGCAAATTAAATAGCGTGTGATAGAGGATTGATTTAGGAACGAAGAGTCTATTTAGGTTAGGAGGCGATGTCACAAGGAAGACTATTACTCCTGTCTACAGACCACAGCTATGATAGAGTATGACAGTGGCTGAACTCATTCATGGTGATTATAAAACAAGAATCTGGTTGAAGATATGTGCTTTTATGTAGATGTTAACAGGACCATTAGTAGTTTGAATGGCGATGAGTCCCTTAGTTAAAGAGCGAATATGGTTCATCAAATGTTAGGGAAGCCTAATTGTACTTGATCAGAATTTCCCCTCTGTTATTCTAATGGTCCTTAGTCCTTACAGTATATGGGCTTCATGACCCTACACATTGCCAATTTAGATTCATTTTCACATGGATGCTTCAAACGTTTCATAATTGCAATGTGGAGGAGTTTGGAAGTGTCGCCTTCATCCTCATGTAAGCAAACTCTTCATGAATACCACAAAATTCTGGGTACCACCTGAAATGGACTTCATCGAGACTTTGACTCGACTTTTAAATAGGAGGACGAGAAGATGGGTATTAGTATGGTAGCTCGACGTTTAATAACGGATGAATCTTAATATTTGATCCCACTTTTCAATTCAAATAATAATAATAATAATGTCAAAGCCTTAATTCCACTTTTCAATTAAAACCTTCAAGACAGAAGGAGAAGCCCACAAGGCACAAAGACGAATTTTATAATTACATCGATTTCGCAAAGCAGAAAAAAGCTACTTGCTCTGAATGATGCTTACACCAACAAATATACATTACAAACACCAGAAAAACAAAAGTTTATGAAACTGAAAACATAAAGAAAACATCAAGAATTAAAATGAAAATGGCAACAGCTAAAAGCCGGTTAATGGGTTGCCCTTCCGGTCACTAAAACGAACTCGCAACTACACATGCACTGTTTCTAAGCTTTCAGATCAACATCTCTTTTATTCTCACAGCCTTTAAATTGTTGCGGCTGCTGCTATGATGCCTATGCACGGTCTACTTGTACTCGAGGATCATGTTGTTCTCGGGAGCTAATCCTACGCATGCCCTCATTATGTTCTCTAACATTGCCCTCTGCTTTGAGAGTGCATTAACCACAGGAGTGCCTGGCGGAACCTGTTACATTGGCAAAATCCCAATGTTCAGTACAGAATTTTATGTATACAACTTTATTAATGTGATCAACTACAAAACAAAAATGAATATACTCTTTTGGGGTACATCATACTACCTATATGACACCTAAAACAATCACATGGGATGAGCCCCAACGCACTCGAATCAAGTACCCGGCCAGCAACCCAGCTTCTTATTGGTGGGTCAGTGTTGAAATACAGAAGTTGTTGGTCAGCTACCAAGTTATGAACACAAATCATATTCATGGGCAAGTGTTTCCATTCACTTATCGTACGAAAGTTATGAAAATTTTCGAAAGTTGATGGATATAAAAAAGTTAAGAATTTTGTGGGCGAACAATTTTTGAAGTAGGGAAATAAGACACATATACTAAAACGTCCACACTACAAATAAGACGCCTGCAATGAGTTAATAGTAGCATCATTGATTCCCAAATGTCACATGTGATGAGTTTCAGGAAAAGTGTAGATGTGGGCCTTTTTTATTCACACATATCACTCCACTCCAATACACAGTACTACACATTACTGCAATGAAATTTGACACTTTACCTATTATAACTGTCATGTGTCAACCAAAAAATAATACACTAAAAGTAATGAGAACTTACCAGAGGTGCTTTAGTAAGGTAGCTGAGAATGGTAGCCACTGGATGGAATGAATGGAACTTGTCCTACAAAATTTTTTACCACAAATTAGTTCATCAACAGTTGCAATTAAATTAAACGAGACCGGTAAAACTAATTACCTCAGTCTCAGCCTTGAGTTGGATACGAGAGCTAAGCTCAGCGAGGAGGACTAAGTCGAGGATGATTGGAGCAGCCAATAAAGAATCCTCACAGGTGTTATGCAACACAATTGTGCTCTTGCCACCCATGAATATCTCGGATGTGTACTCATCCATGGCTCTCTTACTGTCTCCCACATATGGAACATACTTCATTTACACAATGCCGTACACAAAGCAATAAGTTAGTCGTTTTATCAAGCAAAAAAGCATAGAATAATCACAATCACTTTCCGGTGAAAGTATACCTTGATAACGACAACGTGATCAGGGTGTTCACCAGGCTCATACAAGATTCCATTGCTAGCAACCATGTCATCAACCACGTTACTCTTCGAGATCTCTTTAGATCTGAAGGTCTGAGGTGCTGAAAGGTTCATCCCGTCATTGTTTCCCAAATGATTGTAGCTTACTATGGAAGTTGGCTGCAAATACATTAGCATTAAATCAGTATATTTTAGAATCAGTCATTCACTTGACTCCAAAGAATCTTGATACAAGTAACGGAATGATACCTTGATACCGGCACCAACAAGGAAGTCAACAAGAACGGATTTCATCTTAGTCTGACCGCTCTTGAAGTCATCTCCTCCGATCAAACTGTTGTGCTTAATGGCGAGTTCAATGAGTCCAGGAACAAATGTGTTCTGAGGACTACCATTGATGAAAGGCACATTTTCGAGGACACAAGCTATAGCATACAAAGTCGATGGTGAAATTTCAGACTCATTCCTCTCAACAGCTGCCATCAGGTTCTCCATTGTGTCATTCAGACCCACCACTACATCGCTATACCGCTCTGTGTTTGCGGTCCAGAGCACCACTACCTTGTCCACTTTGTTCTTCTCCTTAAACTCCCTTCAATTTAATTAGCAAATGGTTATTCTTTAAATACTTACATTTGCAGAACCGTAATCACAAGTACTATAGCACAATTGCACAGCAGCAATTTTAACTAATCCTCAACAAAATTATGCGAAAGTTCTGGTAAATTTTTGTCTAGATGTCTGATTTGAATTGTGTAAAATTTCATACCCAAGTTATGATTACTACGCATACGTGATTAGCATATCAAAATTAAAACAGAATTTTCACCTAAAAAAAAGTAATTAATGATCAAAGAAAATACATCATGTCTTTATTAACTACAGATGAATTTTAATATTAAAAAACAAAAAAGTGAAGTAATTAATTAAGGAAAAGATATACTACCTCATGTCCTTAATGACTTGCTGAATTTGCTCCTTCTTAGTGCCCTTAATGATGTTATTGGCACGAGAATCTTGATTAGCTGCAATAAAATCAGGGTCATATATACCAGGAAGGGGAATCATGTGCTCCATGTAGGGCCTCAGCTGCTTTTGCAGATCAATGTCCAACACTTTAGCCCTGGTCATTGCATCCGCCAAGTTCATGTCACTTATATCCCACCCTCCAAACACTATGTCATCTGGATTCACCTGATTCATACCAATTTCATTTTACTCAAAATCATTTCTTTCAAACAATACAACTAACTAAATGTACAATTTACTCTAAAAAACGATCATCAAAGTAAAAAAAAATATATTCTTTTCTAATTGCAAAGTTACACATAAGCTTGTTCTTTTCACCATATCAATGGAATACCATGAAGGAATATACAAGTTCCATTCAGAATAAAATAAGTTCCAATTCTGCAAAAGTCATTGAATTAAGTACATAAACCGATAGAATATTTCCAATTGTCGTCCACATGGATTTTCGTTTTCCATTCATTTCAGATTTTCTACAAGGAGAAATGAAAGAACCATAGTAGTATTCAAGGAACATGCATAGTCATGACTCATGATCGTTAACAAACCCACTAATTATTTCAATTGCAAAGGCCAAGTTAATCCAAATATAGAGATGTGTACAATAAATGGAATGTAGTCTAGTTGTACAACTTGGTGGCATAAGGAACAAAACTCTATTCATCAATGTTGACCATCCTAGCATATATCCCAAGAACAGCCACCATCCAAAGTGGTCACAAACAAAGATTCTTCACTAAGAGGCACAAACCAAATCTATTACTACTACCAAACTTTTTTCAATGATATCTTACACAAAAATTATCAATTTACAATTATTCTCTCATTCTAAATTACATAGAAACAATCTCTTTTCAATTTCGAATATTTTAGTTGACTAGAACTATTTGCTCCATTCATTTTTACAATCAAAAACTAAAATAATGGAAAATCTATACCAAATCAGAAAAGTTGGGAGTAAAATTTAGGAAAAGAGGAAGCATTTTTCCCTCCGTTTATATTGTTTTTTACACCCTAGCCAAAATTGTGAGATATTGTCCTCTTTAATTTGCTACATTTGTCAAAATTAATTATTCTCTTAATTTTTTCTTTATTGTTTTATAGGACACCACTTTGGATTTGGGTCCTTTTCACACATATATTCCAACTAGTCCATGTCCATGTCCATGTCAACCAAAAGTAAGTTGCAAAATCATATAGACCAAAAGAAGAATATTTAGTGCTTTAAAAAACTTCCACATAAAATTCTAAAATATTCGTTACATTAGTGTTATTGACACTACTTTTATATGTTGCGGCCAACGTGTAAGAAATTGGATTGAATTAATATAACTTTTGTCATGCATAATCAACATATAAATGATCAAAATAACGCACTCCGCTCATAAAAAAAGTTAAAAGTCACATGCAGATAGTATAATGGAGCAGAGGTATAACGGAACAGAGGAGGTATAAGATTAGAGAAGAGGCACACCATGGGAAGGAGGCTCTTAAAAGGAGCATAGATTTCTTCTCCATTGAAAGAACCAACACGGATTGAGGAAGCCTGAGTCAAGGATCCGAAATAGTTGGCTTGTTGGACTTTGTCCTTTGTCGCCCATGAAATCCCCCTGCATGTACCATTTTAATTCCATTATTTTAAACCCATTTCCTAATTTTACCAAATCCACATAAATTAATCATCTTTAATCAAACAAATTCATCAAAAATCAAATCTCTAACCCAACATCACATGCAACATACCGACCATTTTACATATGAATTTCACATTTTAAAAACTCATACAACAATTTAAAATAATAACCAAGACGAGCAAGAATGAAAACTCACTCGCGGTTGGCAATGACACCACCAGTAAGGGTAGATCCATTGTTGCCACCCCATCCTACCAACATCACGCTGAAAAAACAAACCAAAAATTCATTTAATCAAACAATTTTTTAATAAAAAAAGGAAAAATTGAAGGAAAAAAGAAAAGAAAGATACCCAAGTTTGGGGACCCGGGTGTCAGTTTTAAACTCATATTTGACAGTTTTGGGTTTGACGATCCATTGATACCCACAACCTTTACGGTTCTCGTGAACCAATTCAGTTGTTTGATAGTCATAAACTGAATGAATTTCACCATCGGTGTAGGTAACATTGGGGCTTTCTACCTTAAAATTTTCAATAAACATTTTTGCTATTGAGTCGATTAAAATAATTAGGATCTGTTTTTTTTTAACAATAAAAGAATTAATGATTTGATGGAAAGAACAAGAACAGAGAAAAAAGGAAGAAAATCCCAGAAAAATGAGGGTATTCTACAACTGGAAAGCTCTCAATTTTTCTATTTTGGAGGCACCGATGAGAATTGAGAGTGAATTTGATGCTCTTATGGGTTGTTTATTTATAGACCTACGAGTTAATTTTTTAGTGTGTCCACTTGGCTGCTTTCTAATGGTTTTGATTATTTTTTTTAAGCAATGTCTTTATTTACTATTATTACATTATATTTTATTATTATTATTATTATTACTATTATTATTAATATTATTATTATTATTTTTATTATAATGATGTATTCATTTCATAATAGAGGACTTTACAAAAAGTTGGTGGGGAGACAAACGACAAGCTGAGCACCCACAACCTTTTGAAAATAATAATGAGGAAAAATTGTGCCGAATAATTTCAATTATTGGTTATTTACTGTGAATAATTCTCACAATTGATTATTTCTAAATAATTCAATCTTTGTATTTTTTTTTTGTTGATGACCCCCTTTTCATATTTTAAGCGACTACTTTAAGTATCTACTAGCGACTAGTGTTACACAGGGGCGGAACCAGAAAAATAGATAAGGGACACTACTAAAAAAGTTCTCTATACCTACACTTAATCAGCTTCACTTAATTAAGTGTAATTGTCTTATTTTAGTTAGGCACGCTTGTTAAGCGTGGGAACCATAACAACGCTTATAAGTGTGACTATCAGCTTTTAATATCAGGCATGCTTATTAAGCGTGACTAAACACTATCAAATTTAAAAAGGTAAAATTCATTCAAAATGAACATCAGACCCGCGCTACAATACTTGACCCTTCACCTTCTCCTTCACTGATACTACCCTATTTCGAAAACCCTAAACTTCTCCTTGCTCTTCATTGTGGTCTTCATCAGTGTTCCAAGATTGTCATTCTCTTTCATCTCTTTCAAGTAAGGTTTCCATTTTCTTGTCTAAATTCTCAGAATTTGGTTCTCTAATTTCAAATTGAATCAAATTTATAGATGTATTAAGTTTTTTTGTTCTCATTTCTTTTTTTGCTTCTGTTCTAATTTTTTAGTGGTTTTAGTTTTTGAATTATGAATCATCGCCTTAATAGGTTTAATTTAATGGGGTTTTAGGTTTTGTTCTTATTTTTTGGATGTTTTTCTGAACTTTTGTGTTTAAGTTTAGAGACTTTGGTGATTTATAAGCGTTTTTACGGTTTGTTCTTATTTTAGGGTTTTTAATTTTTGTCCAATTTGAGTAATTTTTTGTGTATAATTTTAGGGTTTTTCATTAAGTTTTGACTTATGAGGATTTTGATGAGTATTGCTATGAAACTGAAGGCAAAAAAAAAAAATTCTCGACATTGTTTGTTTCTCTGTATTTAGAAATTTGTCATAGTAATTTGTAATAATTTATTTAGAATTCTTGATCATGAATTTAAACAATTTGAATGTCATTGTTCCTTCGGTAGTGCTAAATTAACACTCAAACTAGGATATTTGGTGTAATTAATTTCCAATCGACCTATTTATGTACAATGACTGCTCAACTTATGCTTTCCCTACCTTCATAAGTTTGCCTTAGTTTGTACTTGAGCAAGCGTTAAAATGTATATCCATCTTATTTTTGTAGTGCTTCTTACTTCTAATTGTCAAGATTTTCCTTGTAAATTTGGTTCAACTTTGATATACATGTGGCTTTTGCCCTGATTTATTTACTGCATTTGGACCTTTATATTGCTCACCTGGTTTTTTCGCTTATAATGAATTATATGTAATAATACTTACTTTATAATCCCCTAAATTTGAAGATATCCTTTCTTTAACCTCATAATATCTCTTGGCAGCTTAGGTACTAAAAAAAATGGGGGATTCGTCACATCAATATGTGATTTGCCTGGTCAATTCTTCGATAATAATTCACTTCATCAGTAGGTAATTTATAACTTCTGTTTAGAAAGAATTTGTATAGAAAGAATATATAACTTGGGTACTAATAAATTACTTCATTAGTGGGTAATTTACTTCAATGGAACTTAGGTACTATCCTTCTAAAGTAATTTATTGTTCTTTTCTTTGCAAGTTGTCTGAATCAAGTCAGATGAATGTAATGGAGGCTTAGCTTGATTTTCTTTGCAAGCTGTCAGAATTTGTGGGTTTACAACAATAGTGGACAAATTTACCACAGCAATGCGTGTGATTGTCGTGCCTAGTTCTGTCATTCAAAGTTGGTGATTACATTGAGGCATCAAAGTTCAAGCCTGGTACAGTTGGTGTTGATCATTTGTATGCGTCATATTGCTACAGCTGGTGTTCATCGATGTTTAAACTCATCCAATTTGCGGGCTGTGGTGATGGAATGTGTTGTTGGTTATTTTATTCGTTGGTGCATGGTCTAATGCAGTTCACCTTCCTAAGATGATTTTTTATGGTTGCTAAGACTGCTTTGGTTACACTGCTATTGTTCTCATTGTATTGCTGATTAAAGGAAGAAGGAACTTGTGATAGATCATATTATAATTAGTTTGTGAATATGCTTGTTTACCTTGACTATGGAGCTTTTGTATAGGTTCTCCTAGTCTTGTATAGCTCTATTGGGATTTGGGAGTGAGGTTGTAGGACACTTGAGTTCTATCTTGTTTTTGTACCATTTGATTCTTACTTAATAATAATACTATAATTTTTGTGTGGAAAGTAAATAAATAAATAGTAGTTATATTAATAATAATAATAATAATAATAATAATAATAATAATAATAATAATAATAATAATAATAATTATTATTATTATTATTATTATTATTATTATTATTATCATTATTTTTATTATTATTATTATTATATTAATTATTGACTATTTAGCCACACTTAAAAAATGAGGCAATGTTCTAGCACTTATAAGCGTGGCAATAAGTACTGCTAGCCACGCTTATAAGTATAGGCAAAGACAAAGTTAGTCACGCTTAATAAGCGTGCCTAAATTTTACCCACACAAGCTGGAAGCACGCTTAATTAAGCGTGGCTAAATGTATCCCCCTCACATATAAGTGTGCCTAAATGCATTTTTAAGCGTAGGTAGAGGCAATATTTTTTGTAGTGGGATGTCGATAGGGATGGTCATGGGGCGGGTCTGGAGCGGGTCCAACTAGACCCGGACCCGGACCCTTTTAATTTTTTGAGATCCAGACCCGGATCCGGACCCTAAGGGTCCAAAATTTTCAGACCCAGACCCGGACCCTTCGAATCTGATGGGTCTAGGGTCCTTAATGGGTCCTTAGTGGGTCTAAAATAAGTCTCTTTGATTTGTCAAATTTGAAACATTTGTAAGTCATTGTATTTTTCGTATATTTGTAAGAGAGTTATTATCGTATTTTACAAATATTTAATATTAATTTAACATCTAAACTTACATAACATCACCAATATACGCTTAAGATTTATTATAAACACTAGTTCGAGTCCATGAAATAAGGGTACTTGGGCTAACACTTAGCAAGTAGCATGACTACGGATATTGGACCCGGACAATTTAATATTTATAAGGGTCCAAGGGGCGGGTCCAGGGTCCGGATATTGGACCCGGACCCGGACCCGGACCCGCCAAATATTTTTTAGATCCAGATCCGACCCGGATCCGATGGGTCTCAAAAAATAAAACCCAGACCCTTAAAAAAGGGGCGGGTCTGGGGCGGGTCCAACAGGGTCCTGGACCCGTGACCATCCCTAGATGTCGATAACTAAAGAAAATTAAATCATTTGCGTTAAAATTATACTCCCTCTGTTTCAGTTTACTTGTCCCATTTCCTTATTTGACATTTTCATACTACTTGTTTCATTTCCTTTTTAGCTAACCTTTTTTAACCTAAATACCTCCACTTTTCCAATTTTCAATACTCCACTACCACCTTTACAATTAATTTAATCAATTAAAATACCCAACTACAACCTTTTTAATGGACCCCACTCAATCCTTAAAATCCGTGAAATGTCAAATGGAACGAGTCAACTGAAACGGAGGGAGCATTATACAACAATCAATTAAGGTAATTGTCCATGCCATATTGTGAAAACGAAACATATCATCATTTGACAAATTTAGAAACAAATCACATTCAACCAAATAGATAAATTCATTTCTTAAAAAAAAAAGATAAATTCATTTCTTAAAAAAAAAGATAAATTCATAAACTCATAAAGATTAAACAAATAGATTAAAAATAAACAAATAAAATTAAGTATTAAAAAGGAGAAACATAAAATCCCTAATTTATATAACTAGTCCTGATTGTCGCCGGTGAAGGGCTTGCCGCCGGTGCCCGATTGCTGCCTGGATCCAGATTGTCGCTGCCGGCCGGCCGTCGCCCCTAATGTTGTCCTATTTGACTGTTCTGGAGACTGGGCTTGTTCTTGAAAATGGGAGAGGGAAGTAAGGTATTTTTACTTGTGTTTTAAATTGGTTTGGGTTGGAAAATTTAATTAAAGATGGGTGCCAACCGGTATGGGAAAGCGTGCGGGTGGGTTTTATTATCAAAATCAGGAAAACCCAAAAAAAAATTATGTTAAGGGGGTTTGAACTTTGTGATCTTTTGGTTAAAAGCCCATTTCTTTACCAACTTAGCCAATAGAACTTATCATACTAATTTATTTTTTTCAAAATTTAAGTGATGTCAATTGACATCATTGAACCCCCATTAGATCCGCCCCTGGCGTTACACTCATTTTTTCCTCCTCCATATACTTCTTTGTTACTTCTCTTTGGTGGCATGTATTTATTATAGTCAGTTAAAATGTGGTAAGAGTATTGTTAGCAAAAAAATTAATAAAAATTGAATTATTTAAAATTAATCAATAATTAAGATTATTCGCAACAGATGAATAACAGGTAGGTTTATTCTGAATAATAACTCTTTTATACTTTCCTTTTTTAATATACGTACTACCACATTAAGGAGTGGCTATTTTTTGTTAAAAACAAAATATAAATGAATTAATTTTAAGATAATATAATTAGTAAGGTATAAAGGGAAATGGGAAAATAATCAATGATGCATAAAATACTTTAATGAATCATACATTATATATCAATCTTTTCCTTATCCCATCATACTTACGAAATTCGGAATCACAATTTTTTTCAACTGGTCTCTTAAGAGATCGTATATTTTTGAGACGTATCAAGATTAATACCTAATTATCGTATTTTTAATGTCTACTTATATTCTCCTTAATACTTACTTGCCATATCTTAAATGTCTACTTACATCATTCTTATTTAATTTCTACTTATAATATTTTAAAAAATAAATAATTGGCCAGCCAAATTGGAGATGATATCTCAAAGAGACCGTCTCTCACAAGAATTTGTGAATTAATTTTACTTTAACTATTTATGTAAATTCAAAATTTTGACTAATTAATATACATGTTTGGTACTTGGCTTATATATTGGCTTTTTGGTTGGCTTTTGACTTTTGGCTTATTGGTTGGTCAAACAACAAAAAAGTTATTTAGTAAATGGTTACTTTTAAGCCATAATAAAAAAGTTATTCATAAACAGCTAATAACTAATACTTAAATTTATCAAACACCTCCATAAATAGATGATTTTTTCAGCTAAAAACAAACAAAAACATCCAACATTTTTAGCTTTTCAAATAAGCCAATTAAAAATCCAATAGTCAACAGTCAATTGTTAAAACACCTTTAACAAAAATAGAAATAAAAATATAACTATTACTAAAGAAAAAAAGTAAAGGAAATATAACTATTAAGTGATCTTTCGGTTGTTTGATATCTATAACTATTACTAAAACAAAACACTGCTGACATCATCACTATTTAAAAATGCTTGCATGTCATAACCTCATTGAAAATTTTCCCTCAACACTAAATGATGATGTCATTGTTTTTATTACTAATTTTTTATCTTTGACTTTATTGCTCACATCATTTAATGTTTTAGAAAATCATTTCAATTATTTATAAATTTTTTTATTTTATTTATACAATGAGTATTATTTGGTGTATTGGATATTTTAAGATACTTAAAACATAATATACTTTTCTTAGGATTTTTTTTATTTATACAATTGGTTACATGTAATGCTTAGTTCTAATATCATTCAGGTTGTGACTATTTTTATGTAGGTCAATCATATTTTTCATGACAAAAACAATCTTTTTCTTTAAATTTTTATAAAATAAATTTTCATATTTTTGTGTTAATTTTGATTTTAAAAAGGTAATAATTTATATAAATTAATGTAATTTATGTCGGAAAATTTAATAAAATCGTGCATCGCACGGGCACTATGTAGTTAATATGCTAAAAGAATGCATTAGTGATTTTTCTTTCTTATTTCAAATAAAAAAGTGATTTTTCTTTTTCTTCTTGTCAGAGCTGTTCAAAAGTGACCCGACCCGAAAACTTGAACCGAAGCCGAAAGTAAATCGACCCGAAAATGTGTTTCTTTTTAAGGTTTATTGAACCGACTATACCCGAATCGAAGTTCTACTCGAACTGGTTGACAACCGAAAATGGAAAAGTTGAACCCGAACTGTAACCGATATGTGTAACCGACACATAACCGCTAACCGAGATTACCCGAACTTAAAAATGATCGACCCGAGTCTTATCCGACATGAATGATGCTCGAAACTGAACTCGATCCGGCTAAAACCGACTCAACCCGAACGAATTTTAGATCGAATTGCTTTAAACCTATACCAATTTTTAACATAGAAGTATGATAGACTCATATTCAATCAGCTTATTAGTTAATCTAATAAAGTAATAAATATTTTAATAAATTAAATTTTATAAATACATGGTTTTATGTATTTAGGGTTAATAATCAATGGTCAATGTTTATCTAACTACTTTTAATCGAATTAATGAAAATTGATAGAACTTTATAATTTTAATTTCCGGTCAAACAAGTAAAAGTAACAAAGTAATAATAATCACTAATTGATTTGCATTATAACTATTTTGCTTTAAGTAGACGGAATCTTGTCATCAATTGAAAAATGACAAACAACTTAATTTGATATTGGTTCGATCAATAGTAATTAGTAATGCGTAGCCAAATTCTGTTTTTAGAAAACCCGAACCCGATCTGTACCCAACAAAATCGAACCAATTATTAAACGATGACAACCCGACACCGATTAACACTTGACACAAACTTCAACCGGCACCGACGCGATGCTAACCCGATGGCTCGAATAACCGATCTTCAATCGAACCGTGATTAACCGACTCGACCCGAGCGCGACTTGTCGCATCAAGCTAACGAAAAATAACTGATCCGAAATACAACCGAACCGAATGAGACCCGTCTGAAACTGACCCGATCACCCGAATGAACACCTCCAACTATAATGATTAACTTAAAGAAATAGAATATGTTAAATTTTTTTAGTTTAAAAAAATCAATAACTTATGATCAAAATGTTTCGTGGGGTTATGAAAATCAAAGCAGAGAAGAGAATACCACGCATGAAAGTGAGACCGTATTAATGCATGAGTTAAAGGAGCTAAACAAAAGAGTAGTAAAACAACAAAAGATAGTGAATGGAGACATTTTGATTGACGACATTGCCCTTGTACCATTTGAATGTATCACATACATCACACTTGTAGTACAACTTTTGTGGATTTTTTGCCGAATTGGAGCTTCTTATTGCAAACTTTCTACCACAACAACATGTTTGTTCGGCACCCTTAAACATATGAATAACTAAAAGAAGACGATGATGATGATGATGATGATGATCTTGAGTTTGTGGACATCTTTGCAAATGCTTTCAGAGGTTAGAGGTGTGCCTTGTAACGTGACTCCCTCAAAAATCACATATATGTGTAAATTAGTCGTTACACTCTTCCAACGGCTATATTTTTTAAAAAAATGGTATTTGATGAATAAATAATGGTATGGTGAATTAATAATGTACCACAAACGGCACATTAACGGTAGTTGTCATTAATGGTATTTTGTGCTAACGTAAGAAAACTCAATGGTATATGATGAATTAAAAATTTTGTGTGGTATATGGTGAATTTTGAATTTCGTTTTAAAAATATATAATCGGCCGACCAAATTAGAGATGATCTGTCAAAGAGATCGTCTCTCGCACGAATTTGTGAAGTAATTTTACTTTAACTATTTATGTAAATTTAAAATTATGACTAATTAATATAAATGTTTCGTACTTGACTTATACATTGGCTTTTTGGTTGACTTTGGCTTGTAATCTTTTATGTGTTAAACTTTTATGTGTTTAATCTTTAATTTTCGTTTTAGTTTTTTAGTTACCAATTTTTCTGGGTTTTGTATCATTTTATTGCTATTTAAAGCAAGTTTATTTTCTTTTTTTTTTACCAAGTTTTTAGGTTATATTTAATTTTTTCTTTACCAATTTTTCTGGATTGATTTTCATTTTCTGTTGAACAAGTTTTCTGGATTGTTCTTCCTTTTCTCTATTATTATCAATTACGTATGATTTGCTATTGTATGTAATTATAGTCAAATCATGTATGATTTGCTATTGTCTAAATTATTATAATCACTACAAAAAAAGTTGCATCCTCCCACGCTTAAAAACGCTATTGCTCACGCTTATATGTGAGGCTAAAGTAATTCCCCACGCTTAGATAAGTATGTGGAAAAATTATGTGGGGAATTATTGCCAACGCTTATTAAGTGTGGGGAAAAGCACATCCCGCCATGCTTATAAGCGTGGAAAAATGCACTTTGCAACCTCACTTATAAGCGTGGGGAGATTATCCTCACTTATAAGCGTGGGTAAATAAAGTACATTCCCATTGATTTTTAAATTGTTTTTTCCAACCTTATAAGCGTTGGTAATGTAGATGTTAACAGCTTTTCAAACTAATTATGGCGGGAAAGATATTCTATAATTTTTTTTTCTATTATAGTAATAATAATTATTATTAGTAATAATTTTTATTTTAACAAAGGTAATAAGCAAGATCTAAATAATTATGGCGGGAAAGATATTCTATAATTATTATTATAGTAATAATTTTTCCACCCTTATATATATATATATATATATATATATATATATATATATATATATATATATATATATATATATATATATATATATATATATATATATATATATATATATATTATACATATATATATATATATATATATATATATATATATATATATATATATATATATATATATATATATATATATATATATATATATATATATATATATATATATATATACATTATATATATATACATATATATATATACATATATATATATATATATATATATATATATATATATATATATATATATATATATATATATATATATATATATATATATATCTATATATATATATATATATATATATATATATATATATATATATATATATATATATATATATATATATATATATATATATATATAGGCAAACAAACACCATGAGAGGCGGGTAGAACAAGCAGAGGACGTGGTGGGAGAGGGAGTGGTGAGGTTGTAAGAGAACTTTCAATGGTAACAAGGAGTAATTCAAGTCAGTCCACAGCTAGGGTTACTGACGAATTGAGTGAAGCGAACACCTCTTCGCAAGGTGAGAATTGGAAACGGATTCTAATTCGACTCCACTGACGAGCAAATGTGGAGTCCGACGAGGTAGAGCTTGGCAGTTGGGGAAGGGCTGAGGTCGACGCTCTGAAACAGCAACTGAAGGATTTACAAGCCCAATTAAAGAATATTCAAAAGCCTTCCTGCTCCTTTTCAGCTGTGCCGACAGAAAATCAGGAAACATTTGATGCTGCATTCCCTGCCCTTAACAATTCCACATCAGAAAGAAGATCTCATGAAGCTCTAAATTTGACAATCCTTCATTCATGGAAGGACAAGGTAACTCCCTCAAAGACTCAAATTGGATTACCTTTAAAATACATTCCTCCCATGATTGAAAATGGTCATCATATAGTCCAAATTGAGTCAAATGATGTTGTAGATTTAATTAGTGTGTGGGAATCAGCTGTTGTGATATATGTTGTAGGTGGTAATATCTCAAGTGACATACTTAGGGGCTATATTAGAAAACATTGGTCTTTTGTTACTATGCCTGTGATACATGCTCATGAAGATGGATATTTTATTGTGAAATTCGCTAATGAGAAAGAATGTGAGGAGATTCTTAATGGGGGACCGTACTTTCTGAATAGGGCACCCATGGTCGTTAAAAAATGGAGTAAAACCTTTGATTTTCAGGAGGAGATCTTGAGAGTTATACCTGTTTGGATTAGACTCCCTAGCCTTCCATTGCATTGTTGGGGTGTAGAATCTTTGAGTAGAATAGTGAGCGCTGTGGGAGTTCCGATCATAGCTGATGATTGTACTGCCAAGCAATTAAAAGTTTCATATGCTAGAGTACTTGTTGAGGTGGACATTACACAGGAGTTAATTATGAGATTAAAATTAGAGATGAGTCAGGTAGGGAATTTATACAAAAAGCCATTCCGGAATGGCGGCCTTACTATTGTCAAAAATGTCACAAAGTAGGGCATGAATGCAAGGAAGAAAGTAACTTAGAGAGTCAAAGAGGAAGTAAGCAAGCAAAGGAAGGAAAGCCAAAAGGGAATACAAAAAGATGGATTCCCACAAACATTGCTCGAATTATAGAAGGAGTAACTAGTGTGGAGGAGATTAGAACCAAAATCAATGCCTTAGGTGACACAAACTCAAAGCAGGGGCAGGATGTTAATAGTGAGCAACAGCAAAGTGAGGCAGTAGGGAACACAAATGCAGGTGGAGGGCAGAATGCTATATATACCACTGATCCACAAAACACAGAGGGGCAGGCTGCTGGTTCTGCAGCTGATCAGCACAGGTCAGGGGGTCAGGCTGCTGTTTATACTTCTGATCAGCACAGGTCAGGGGAGCTGCTGTCACTTCAGACCGTGGCTGAGGGAGGGCAGAAGGTGCAGCACAGTGGCAGTGTCGTTGGTGCTGCTGCTAGGGGGATGGAGTGTGAGGAGTGGACCCCGGTTGCTCCGGGAAAAGTGGCTAGAAGGGTGCGGATTCAGAATAATAAAGACAAAGAAACCGAAGATGAAACAAGGGGAATTGATCATAATACAGAGTTCGCCTTACTTTCAACACATCATGGGGACGGGAACCCCTTAATTCCCTCGGAGCAATGATAATAGCTACTTGGAATGTGAGGGGCATGAATAGCCCCGCTAAAGTCAAGGAGGTGAAAAACTTTCTTGCGACTAACAATGTTTATGTTGTAGGTTTATTGGAGACTAAAATCAAGGCGCAAAAAGCCAATAAAATTCAACAAAAGTTAGGGAACAAATGGAAGTGGATAGCCAATTATAATCATCATGAAAAAGGCCGTGTGTGGGTAGGTTGGAGACAGGATCAGTGCAAAGTCGAGGAATGCTCTTACCATCAACAATTCATTGCTACAAAAATCACTCCAATCAATACTAGCCAAAGCTTCTATACGGTTTTCATATATGGGATGCATAATGTGAGAGACAGGAAAATCTTGTGGCAAGAGCTTGAAAAGATCAATTTCAATTCTCCGTGTGTTTTTATTGGTGATTATAACGCCGTCTATAAGGAAGATCACAGGAAGAATGGCTCTATGGTTACAACCTACGAGACACATGACATGCAGCAGTGGTTAGAGAACAATGAGCTTCACCCTTTGAGGGAGAGGGGTCATTACTATTCCTGGTCTAACAAAGAATGTGGGGAGCAGCGCACACTGACGAAGATTGATCATGCGATTGGTAATCTACAATGGTTGACAACCTATAGCCAAGCTACAGTCATCTACGCCAACCCCCAGACTTCAGATCATACCCCCCTTATCCTGAAATTAGACAACCATCTGCAGCAACAGAAAAGCCCCTTCCGGTTCCTTAATTACCTGTGTGAGCACAAAGACTTCCTCAAAATTGTGCATGATGCGTGGCAGCTGAAAGTCAAAGGCTCAGGGCTCCAGAAAATTTGGTACCAGTTGAATAATGTTAAAATAGCTTTGAAAAAGCTTCACGTCCGAGAGTTTGCTGGGATTGATGATAGAATCAGAAAATGGGAGGAAACTCTTGATCATGTGCAGAATCAACTCCGAGATGACCCGACAAATGAGGAATTTCACCATAAGGAGAAAGAGGCTACAATCCAGATCCGTAAGTGGAGGAAAATTGATGAAAAAGCTCTTCTTCAAAAATCCAGAATTAATTGGCTCAAAAATGGAGATGAAAGCTCAACTTATTTTCACGCAACCATGAAAGAAAGAAGAGCTACAAATAGTATTACCGAGCTTCAAGGGTCAGATGGCAGCTGGATCAATTCCACACAGGGCATCCATGAAGAAATCACAAAGTTCTATCAAAACCTCCAAGGCACTGAATCAACAAATCTCAGGGGGATAGATAGAAAAATTATGAGGAAGGGCCCCCAGTTAGATAATCAAAGTACCCAAATGCTTATTCAGGGTGTAGATGAGGTAGAGATCAAAGAAGCTGTTTTTGGAATGAATGACAATAAGGCTCCAGGGATAGATGGCTTCAATGCTCACTTCTACAAAAAAGCCTGGGACATCATCAAGGAAGATCTAATCAGTGGCATCAAAGATTTCTTCGATCATAGTGAAATCTTTCCCCCTCTCAATTGCACTGCTGTCACCCTCATCCCCAAAGTAACAAATGCGAACAAGGTTGGCGATTTCAGACCAATAGCTTGCTGCAATGTCATTTACAAGATCATCTCTAGAATCATCGCAGGGAGACTCCAGAAAGTTATGGGCAAATTAATTGATCAGGCTCAGTCAGGGTTTATTCCAGGTAGACAAATGGCGGACAACATCCTCCTAGCTGCTGAGATCATCAAAGGTTATTCTCGGAAAAATAACAGCCCGCGGTGTATGATCAAGATGGATCTCAGAAAAGCTTATGACTCGATCAGCTGCAACTTCCTTTTCTCTGTCATGGCCAAAATGGGTTTTCCTCCTATGTTCGTTAAGTGGATTAAAGCGTGTGTCACCACTGTCTCTTTCTCGGTGTTGGTTAATGGTGCTCCCATCAAGCCTTTTGCAGCTAAGAGAGGTCTTCGTCAGGGTGACCCCATATCTCCTTACTTGTTTGCTATTGCTATGGAGTATTTGTCCAGACTCATGCAGGAGCAGAAGCATAACGGGAACTTCCACTATCATCCTAAATGCAAGAAGGAGAATGTCACCCACTTGCTATTTGCTGATGATCTCCTTTTGTTCTGTCGAGCTGATAAGACGTCCATCCAGAGTAGTATGAACACTTTCCAGATCTTCTCTAGAGCCTCAGGGCTCGAAGCCAATGTCAACAAAAGCAATGTTTACTTCTCGGGGGTTGATTGCCAGACCAAAAACAGATTGCTTCATTTCCTCCAAATGGCTGAAGGCACCTTCCCTTTCCGGTATCTAGGGGTCCCTTTGCACTCTAAAAAGCTCAATTCTAGGGATTGCCGGCCTCTGGTGGATAAGATTGTGGGTCGTATCAGCTACTGGTCCTCACGTCTGTTGTCCTATGCAGGGAGAGTTCAGCTTGTTCGTAGTGTTATCGGTGGAATCCAGAACTTTTGGGCCCAACTCTTCTGCCTCCCGAAGAAGCTGATTAAAATGGTCGAAAGCATCTGCAAATCCTTCATATGGACCGGTAAAGAGGGTATTTCTAGGAAAGCCGCTGTGTCTTGGAGTCAAATGTCCCAGCCTCTCTCTAAGGGTGGTCTGAACCTTAAAGACATGCACACGTGGAACAAAGCCGCACTCTTGAAGCATCTCTGGAACTTAGCTCGGAAAAAAAGACAATCTTTGGGTAAAATGGGTGCATAGCTATTATATGAACAATCAGGATATCAGAAACGTGCGAGTTTCCATTCATGCCTCGTGGGTGTTCAAGAAGATCATCAAACACAGCTATCTTGTAGATAAGCTAGGGGGGTGGGATCAATTCATAAATGAGCCTAACTTCTCTATAGGTGGAGTTTACAGCCGTCTGATGGAGAATGCACCTCGAGTGCCATGGGGTAACATCATGATAAAGAACTATGCCAGTCCAAGCGCAAAGTTCATTACTTGGTTAGCAATTCAGAATAGGCTTGCAACGAAAGACCGCATTGGGAAATGGATAGATACCACAGATGATAAGTGTGTTCTTTGCAATGGAGCTTATGAATCTATCCAGCACCTTGTATTTGAGTGCCAAAACGCAAAGGGCATTCGCACCCAGATTTTCAGTTTCCTCCGTGAGAGACTTGATGCAGCTGATTTCCAGGAGGAGATAAGACTCATGGCCAAGCTCAATAAGAAAAAAACTGACAGAGCCAAATTGATTGTTGCTGTATGGACTGAGATGATATACTGTATTTGGAAACAGCGGAATGGCAAAATTTTTGACAATCGCACCTTTAGCCAGAAAGAGCTATCTGATCTGATTATATTTAGAGTTGCAGGGCGGGTTAGTAGTAGGATAAGTGATATGCTTGTATCTATGTAGCTTTTGGTAGTTATTCTTTTTGGGTTATCGCTCCCTTTTTGTTGTGAGTGGTAACGTTTTTGGCGGCTTGGTCTGTAGTTAATTTACAGACCGAGTGTTTCCCCCTCTGTATCTATTATTTGGTATATAATACAAATCGATTGACAAAAATATAATATATATATATATATATATATATATAAATATATTATATATATATATATATATATATATAATATATATATATATATATATATATATATATATATATATAATATATATATATATATATATATATATATATATATATATATATATATATATATATATAATATATATATAATATATATATATATATTATATATATATATATATATTATATATTTATATATATATAATAATAGATATATAAGGTATAATATTTGTAATGTGTTATGTAATGTATGTATTATGTTTTATGTTGTATGCATACAGACAGACATACATACATACATACATACAGTAAACATACATACATACATTACAATACATCATACATAAATGTATGTATGTATGTATGTATGTATGTTTGTATGCAGGCATGCATGCATGCAAAGCATGAATGCATGCATGCATGCATGCAATGCATAAAATACATCATACATACATACTACATACATACATACATACATACATACATACATACATACATACATACATACTACATACATACATACATACATACATACATACATACATACATACATATATATATATATATATATATATATATATATATATATATATATATATATATATATATATATATATATATATATATATATATATATATATATATATATATATAAATGTAAATTCACAAATTTCTAGTACAATACAAAACTAAAACTAATGTAAAAGGTCTTCATGACTGCTTTTGGATGCTAGCATTTGCCACTTGTGATTGTCGTAATCAACATTGACCTTGAAATAGTCGTCGTCTGGCAACATTTATCTGCCAGGTTATAAAGAAGATATCAATAGCTTGAAGGGTTTTAACATGAGGAACTCACATGGGCATTAAAGACACTTGTCAAGCATTTAAGGAGTTATTGTAAGTAGTGAGACACATGTTAGTTAAGGAAGTTACTAAAGACAAACAAAGTGATTTGTTGAGTTGTAAGCAAGACACGTATGAGGAAGACATTTGACGCATGTAAGGAATGTTCCTAGGGATAACCAAAGAGAATGTTTTACATCACAATCATCAGCTAGCTATAAATACCAGGAAAAACACCATAAATGAGGTACGAAAAATTCATATATTAAAAGAGAAGTACAAAGAATTTAAAGATATAATCAAGTTCAACTTTATTACACAAATATTTAAAAATATTTATTTACACAAAGACCTCACGTCTAAATAAGCCCTAAGCAATAATCCACTTGATTACCACAATGTATATATCTTGAAGGACTTGTTATTCAACTTGTATATTTCTTGATACTGACTTGGGCGTTGGAGAAGGCCCCTGGAGGAACACCTTCCGGGCCTTTCTAACCCTTGTGTTGATATTTTCAGTCTCCCAGTCATCAAAGCTGTTAAGATCTTACTACATAACCGGCAAGGAATTAAGAATCTTGACCCTCACAAGCATAATCTTCCTAATTAAATCACAAATCAGGAAGGTTGTTAACTTAATTAATTGTCCGGCAAAATTTGACAGGAATATATATATATATATATATATATATATATATATATATATATATATATATATATATATATATATATATATATATATATATATATATATATATATATATATATATATATATATATATATATATATATATATATATATATATATATATATATATATATATATATATATATATATATATATATATATATATATATATATATATATATATATATATATATATATATATATAGTGACACTTAGAACAAATACTTATATGAAATGACAAATGACACAAATGCTTATGAAAGTGACACTTGGAACAAATGCTATTATAGAGTGACAAGTAGGGATGGTCATGGGGCGGGTCTGGAGCGGGTCCAACCAGACCCGGACCCGGACCCGGACCCTTTTAATTTTTTGAGATCCAGACCCGGATCCGGACCCTAAGGGTCCAAAATTTTCAGACCCAGACCCGAACCCTCCGAATCTGATGGGTCTAGGGTCCTTAATGGGTCCTTATTGAGTTTAAAATAAGTCTCTTTGATTTGTCAAATTTTAAACATTTGTAAGTCATTGTATTTTTCATATATTTGTAAGATAGTTATTATCGTATTTTACAAATATTTAATACTAATTTAACATCTAAACTCGCATAACGTCACCAATATATGCTTAAATTTTATTATAAACACTAGTTCGAGTCCATGAAATAAGGGTAATTGGGTTAACACTTAGCAAGTAGCATATATATTATTTATATATATTATGATTATATGAATAGAAAATAAGTGTTGAGGGTATAATGCATGCGTAGAAGACAAATAAAAATGGACAATTCAATATTTATAAGGGTCCAAGGGGCGGGTCCAGGGTCCGGATATTGGAACCGGACCCGGACTGGCCAAATATTTTTTAGATCCAGATCCGACCCGGATCCGATGGGTCTCAAAAAATAAGACTCAGACCCTTAAAAAAGGGGCGGGTCTGGGGCGGGTCCAACAGGGTCCTGGACCCGTGACCATCCCTAGTGACAAGTGGCAAAAATATTTCTGAATTAATATATTGTATGATGATGATGATAATTACAAGAAACTCTTTCAAGAATAAGATACTCGCTCCATTTTTTTGATTGTCCTATTTGAAGATTTCACACAAATTAAGAAATGTGGAATCTTTGTCGATAATGGGTATTATTAAGAAATGTGGAATCTTTGTAGATAGTGGGTATTATTTATTAAAATAGTGGCGTGAATTAATAATTGTATTGGTATTATGAGAGAGAAATAATAGTTAAATGAGGGATAAAGAGAGTATATAGAAGATAAAAACTTTCCAAAATAGGAAAGTATTCAAAATAGGACAAACTTATGAAACTGCCCGTTATAGTAATGTGGACAAACGTAAAAGAACAGAGGGAGTAACAATTTTGATAAATTATTGTGCTTCTACTTGTCATTTTGCAGAAATAAAAAAGCAGTTGTTTATTTTACAAATAAAACTGTCGAAATTTTAAC
>JAAKBH010001339.1:0-23580 GCA_019776075.1 Amaranthus palmeri | reverse complement strand
CTTTGGGTATGACTGACGAACTTTGAATGCCGTCATTTCTTACTCAGTTGTCGGATCTAGATATATTAATATACCGGTGGAAAGACTCTTAAAGTATACTTTCTAATAGGGGTGTTCAAACAAATCCGGTTTGCAAAACCGACCTGGATATCCGGTATCCGATTTTCAAAACGGAATAAATAACCCGATAAGCAAAACCGGGGTATTTCAAACCGGGTACCCGGTTTATAAACCGGGTATTCGGGTCGGATCCGGATACCATTTTTGATTTAAAACCGGGGTACCCGGTATCTCGGTTGAAATAAATATCTATGCGGATATTCCAGCTTTATACTCTTGGCAAGCAACTTCTGATTTTTAAAAATTCTAAAGCTACATTTTATTTTTAACCTAACGCCGCACTCACCTCACTCTCTAGTCTCTTCCTCTTCCCTTTAGTGCCTCCTCTTCCCTTCATCCACCATTTTTATTCGTTCTTCAGCGCCGCTCCTTCATCACCATTCACCAGCAACCTTCATTACAATTTTCGACCTGATAGAAGTTTTTGGCGCACGCGGAATTTGTAGTTGGACCCAAATAAATATTGTATTACATTAACTGAATATGAATATTTGATTACATCATAATTTGTACAAGAATATTTGGTGGGACACTTGTTCCACACCTATATACTCTCCACTTGTGTTTTATGTGAGCTCATTGTCTCACTCTCCTCTCACACCTCTCATTATAAGGTGTAAGTCGTGTATCTCTTGTGCACATCATTAGTATTTATAGTGATCAAGCTCTAAAAATATCTTAGATATTTTAATTTTTTAATACTTTTTCTAGGGAGTTCTACTATAATATCTTGGATATTTTATTTTTAAATTCTTTACTTAAGATATTTTTATTCTAAAATACAAAATACTAGATATGTAAATAGATTTTTCTAGATTACTTCTTCATCAATTTTCACCTCTCATTATAAGTTGACCGTTTATTAAAAAAAAATTTATTAGGTACTTTTTGACACTTTTTAATAAACGTCAACTTAACACCAACCGTTACTTGCTCTAGGTTTGTGTTGGATGATGTTCTTTTTTTTTGTATTGGATGATGTGTGATGATGTTCTTAGAGTTATATATCATGTTGTGTTTGTATTGGATAATTATGTTGTGTTCTTGGTACTTTTTTAAAAAGAAATTTTTTATTAGGTATTTTTTTGAAAAGAAAATTTTTATTAGGTACCTTTTAAAAATGGGCAATAAAAAGATAACGGAAAAGTTAATCCCAGCCGTTAGTTGGTACTCTTTTGAAAAAATAAATTTTTATTAGGTATTTTTTGGTAAAAGTTTTTTTATTAGGTATTTTTTTGAAAAAAATTTTTTTATTAGGTACTTTTTTGACACTTTTCCCTAATATTAATTTCTCAGCATTTTAAATACTACCCCATGAAAACAACATTTATTTTATTCTGATTTCAAAAAAACAAATATTTACCCAAATTAGAACATATTATGAGGCAAATTTAAAATAAGATTTTACACTAATTTCTAATTTCCTTAAATGTTGGACAATATTAAGCGTGATTATTGGAAGAAAATGATTGGTCTGAGAAAATATTAAGCGTGATTATCTGAGTTCAAATTGAATTAATATGCTGCACCATGAAATCAGATCAACAATATAAAATTTTGTTTTCCAAAATACACTCATTAACTTTAAATTATTCATTTTAATATACACAACCCCTATTAATTATGCGTGATTTATCTACTTTCCATATTAACAGTCCAATTATCTCAGTATTTTAATATTCTTGATCTAAATTAAGCACTATTTCCTAATTGAATTTAATACTGACCATGAATTTAATATTTTTGTGGAAAAAAATATTTATGGCCAAACCATTATATTTTGAGTTATTTTATATGTTGAGTTATTTTATTATATTATCTACATTTGTTTTCTTATAGTTTTCACATAAATTATATATGTATGATTTGCATAATTATTCACATCTAATTTCTGTTATGTGATTAAAATAATACAATTATAATAATCACTTTTTTATTGTTTTTTTGTTTTTAATATCAATAATAACTTAATTTGCACAGAAATATTCAAATGAGACAACGATTATATATGTAATTTGGTCATTAATATAAAATATATTTATTATATTAATTTATACTAAAAAGCTCCGTGCTTGCACGGGTTTCTATACTAGTTTCAAATAAACAGCCGCAAACTTTTTTTTTATCAACTACAACCACTACAAAAAAATTGCAAACTAGCGACTGCGAGATATAGTCGTAAATTGGTCGGTATTTGTAAATACCGACTAACCACCGACTAAAAACGTTTAGTCGGTATATAATGGTCGGTAAAATAATTGAGTCGTTAAGTTAGTCGGCGTACCTACCAAATATCATTTAGTAGGTGAATAGTCGGACCGCCGACTACATAGTTTTGTCGGTACATAGTCGCTGCTACCGACTAAATTTTAGTAGCTAAATAGTCGCTGTAAAAATAAAAGAGATTTTGTTTTTTTTTTTTATTTTTTTTTTGAAAGATGTATTTTAAATTGTACCGACTAGCTGTCGACTCAATTTTTAGTAGGGAATTAGTCGGTAAAGTCAAACTTCAAATTTTGACCATATTTTTACCGACTAACCTGAGACTACTCATTTGGTAGGGAATTAGTCGGTAAAGTCAAACTTCAAATTTTGACCATATTTTTACCGACTAACCTGAGACTACTTATTTGGTAGGAGAATAGTCGGTAAAGTCAAACTTCAAATTTTGACCATATTTTTACCGACTAACCTGAGACTACTTATTTGGTAGGAGAATAGTCGGTAAAGTCAAACTTATGTTGACTGAAAAGCGTACCAAATTTTGGCGGTTATTTTTACCGACTAACCTGAGACTACTGTATTGGTAGGAGGGTAGTCGGTAAGGTCAAACTTATGTTGACTGAAAAGCGTACCAAATTTTGGCGGTTCTTTTTACCGACGGTTTTCCTACAAATGTATTAGTCGGAATCTAGTCGCTAGATTTTAAATATTAAAATAATAAAACTGGTCAAATGTGGTCAATTGTAAACCACATTTGACCAGTTTTATTATTTTATTACTAAAATAAATTGTCGCACGAATATAATAAAAAACGTAATAAAAAACGAATATAATAAAAAACGCAAAAATAAAATTAATAAAGAAAATGTTCAAACAAATAAATGTTTAATCATACAAACATAAAAAAAAACAACCAAATAAATGTTTAATCATAAAAAAACACAAAAAAAAATGTTTAATCAACATCATCATCATCAAATAAGTAGGATCAGTTGGAGGGTGGTGGAGGTGGAGGAAAACCTCTTTCGATAAATATGCCGCGCATAAAGCGGAGAAAGTGGTTTAACTCATCGCTCAAACGCTTATGCTCCTGCACTAGATGCTCAAACTCCTCCCTCGAAATGTTGGTGGACATGTTTTGAGTTACAGTGTTCAAGGACTGCTGTAGCTCATCCAACCTCTCGTTCACTAGCTGAAGGGGGGGAGGAGTTTGCTGAGTTTGACTCTGTGACGCCGCACTATCAGAGTAATAAGTCTCTGCGGCTTCACCAAGACCAAACACAGCCTTGGAGGACTTCTTTGTCGGATCCTGCGCTTCGACAATTCTGACGGCCTCAAAGTAGGCGTCATTTTCCTTCTCCTGAGGAGCATCTACCGGCAGCTCGGCATGGAGGCGTAAATACTCGTCCTGAACAAAGCATAAAACTATATAAATATTTCGGGCTTGGACATAAAAAACTAACTACTATGATTCATGATTACTTATAAAAAAAAACATCACTAATTGCACTTACGTTCACCGCCTTGGACTTCTCGTTGGCCCACTGCAACCCATCTTTTGTTTTCACCTTATGAGTGTGTAGAAACAACTCATAAGGGGTGGGGTCGCGTTTCTGCTTTTTTTCCTGTAAAAAAAAAAATGATTGGTTTAATAAAAATAATGTATAAATAATTTTTAAAAAAAAAAATTTAAATTAATAAAAAGTTAATTATATTACCAATATCCGCCGTGTCCTGCGGGCCGACACGGAGCCCCCGGTATGGGTGACTTCTGCGACACCCGATGAATCGCCCCGGCGACGGTTTTTTTTCCCTCGCTCCCGCCGAGCCTGGTAGTCAGGAGCTGCCCAGGCGCGTGTCCACTCTCGCCAAGCTTCTGCCGACACCCAATCAGGTTTATACTCATTATCTGCTTCGAGACTTTTTCTCATTGAGTGAACCATGTCCTTGTACCGGATCTTGGCTCTCTTCAACCATTCCCTGCGCACCGTGTCGGTGATGGAGGGATCCCAAGACCATTGCCTCTGAAACGACAAAAACAATCAGTATTAGTACAATAAACAAGTCAGTTAAAAGTTAATCAAATAATGAAATAATGTAGTAAATATACTTACTTGAAACTGATCCCAATAGAACTCGATCGTTTCCTTTGATAGGTACTTCCAAGCATACCCATCAGGATCTTGGTAGGCCTCAAACGTCCTACGAATGGACGTTGATACTTGGTTGCCATCCACGTTGGCAAACGTGCCCTCGATGGGCAGCCATGGAAGTGGAGGTGGTCGGTGTAGGGGTGGAGGTGGAGGGTCCTCGCGTGGCGGGCCCTGGGCTGTATCATTATCCGGTGTGGGTGCGTTACGTGGCGAAGCACGTGATGACACCGGAGAGCGATCGACAGTCCCAGGTGCCCTCCTAAAGTCTGACCGGAGAAAATGCTCCTCTAAATCCGCAGAGAGCGGAACCGCTTGGGTGCCCGGGTCAGAACGGGCAAGCTGTCGAACCGGTCGCGAATCAGGGTCATATGCCTGACCGGTTCGAGGGTCGATGCGCTGGTTTAAATGATTTCGCATTCTAGGCATCTAAATTTAACAAATTATTTAAACAGAAAATAATATCAAAATAATATCAAAATAAACTAAGAAAATTTTAAAAAATGAACCAACAAAATTAAAAAAACAAAATAAACATGTAAAATTTCGAAAATAAACATGTAAAAAACGAAATAAACATGTAAAAAACGAAATAAACATGTATTTTTCGAAAAAAAAAACCAAAAAAAAAAAAAAACAAAAAAAGATATGAACAAGTATAATTCATGTAAATCCTAACATATAAACCTAAAATAATATTGAAAAAAAAGAACCATAAAAAAATAAACAAGTAATTTTCGAAAATAAAAAAAATGAACCAAAAAAAAAAAAAAACATGTAAACCCTAAAAACATATGAACAAGTATATTTCATCTAAACCCTAAAAAACATAAACATATGATAAAAAAAAACATAACATATAAACCTAAAAACATATATTTTTCGGAAAAAAAAAAATGATACAAAAAAAAAAACAAAAAAAAAAGAGGAAACATGATTCGAAAAAAAAAAAACTAAACCAAAAAAAAAAAACCATGCAAACCCTAAAAACATATGAACTAGTATTTTTCATGTAAACCCTAAAAATATTAAGCTATTGAAAAAATTCGAAAAAATGAAAAAAGAATCATTTAAACCCTAAAACACAAACATGTAAACAAGATCATACACATGTAAACATTCTTAAAATCATGATCATAAACATCTAAACACATAAAACAAGATTATAAAAAACCGAAAAAAAACCTTAAAAACAACATAAATCATCCGAAATAAACATGTAAAATTATACAAAAATCATGAAAAATCATGTAAATGGAAAAAAAAAAACTTAAAAAAAGACAAACCTTTAAAACTTGGAAAAAAAAACTTGGAATCTAGGAAGAAAGTGACGGTTTGGAAGAGAGAAAGTGACGGTTTGGAAGAGAAAGAATGAGAATGATGAGAGAAAGAATGAGAATGATGGATGAGAATGATGAATGAAGAGAGAATGAGAAAGAAAGTGACGGTTTGGAAGAAGAGAGAAAGAGAGAAAACGAGAATGGAAAGAAATGAGAATGAATGAAAATGACGGAAAAATGGACTGTTTAGGGTTTTTATATAAAAGTGCTACCGACTACCCTGCGACTCAAACCGAGTCGATAAATAGTCGGTGATATTAGGGTAAATTTCAAACGTTTGGGTTAAAACCGTAAATATCACCGACTACTGGGCGACCCAGAATTAGTCGGTGGCTAGTCGGTGATAATTTAACCGTTTAACCTCCCTTATTTATTGCCTCAGTTAATATTTGAAAAGACGGTTGAAAAAACCAAAAAAACTGTTCATGTCACCGACTATCCGCCGACTCACATTTAGTCGCCAAGTAGTCGGTAAGAATGTCAACATCCACAATAATTACCTGCAGTAACTTTTCAGAAAACGTGTAAAAGTGAAAAAACTTTTCAGTATACCGACTACCTGGCGACTGAAGGATAGTCGCTGGCTAGTCGGTATACTGAAAAGTTTTTTACCTTTCCAATGCACCTGTCAATCAGAGTAGCTTCTCTGGGAAGCTACGTGATTCAAACTAGCGACTACCGGGCGACTAATGGGTAGTCGGTAGTTTAGTCGGAGATTTGAATTTGGCGCCTCTTTTTTAATTGTTTTCGTTATTATTATTAATATTATTATTATTATTATTATTATTATTATTATTATTATTATTATTGTTATTAATATTTTTCTTTAATTAATAATAATAAAATTTTAAATACGATATTAAAATATACAAAATTTACGACCCAATGTAAAAAAAGAACTTTAAATAAACATATAATTATTAATAACATATTATTGGGTTACAAAATCGTCATCGACATCCTCGTCGTCAGATAATACAAGGTCTTCGTCGTTGTCTTCATTTTCCTCGTCATCATGAACCGTTTCGTCTAAGACTAAAAGTTCTCCAGCGGGATCACGCAACGGCTCGACTTGTGCGTCGGAAACATCTTCATTTACCACAAAATCCGGTGATTTCTCTTCCAGTTGAAAAGCAGTGTCCTCGAATTGCTTTGATCTGACTTTGCAAACGGCTCGCCAATCTTTCATGTTTTGCCTTAAACTTGGATAGGATAAGTAATAAACTTGGGAAGCTTGAGAGGCTAGCACAAAAGGATCGTATTTTCTATAGGATCGACCAATATGAACGTCAACCAGCTTATAACGCGGATGGATTCTCGTACCATGGCCGTATCCGGTGGTAGTCTGATCAAACCAATGACATTTGAATAGAGTGACCCGTTTCATTGGAAGTGCTCGAAACTCGAGGTCAATAATATCTTCTAACTGTCCGTAAAAGTCGGTTTCATCCGGACTGTTATCATCGGATTTCACGCACACCCCGCTGTTCTCAGAAGATTTCTTTTTTGAGGAATGAGACATAGTGTGAAATCTATAACCATTCACGTAACAAACATCATAGCGACGTGCCTTGTGCAAAGGTCCCTCGGCGAGGTCCTTAAGAATATCGGCATTATCCACACCGTCAAGAAACCCGTCCCTGGACTGCATATAAAAACAATAATTCAATGTAAATACGTAATATTATTTAGACAACAAGTAACGATGGTTAACGTGTACTCACAATCTGTTTAAACCATGCGGCAAACTGGTCTTGGACCACATGGTCAACTTGCTCTGCGTTTAGATTAGGTTCGTACTTTGTGATTAAGTGTACGAACTGATCATAAAATTGATTCACCTCTGGACAGTTTCGCAGAATATAAGTCTGAGCAATTTTGAGATCTGCTTCATCCAACATAAGAGCCTTACCCCGACCATGAAGTTTGATTGGGTGTGTAAATATGGACAAAACACCCGGTCTGACGTTGGTAAAGAATCCATCATCGTTTCTAGGTAGATCTCTAACTCTGCATCGAACATCTGGCCCAAAGTAATGCGATACAAAGTATGATGCTTCTTCATTAAGATATGCGTTGCAGATCGAGGCTTCAACATGTGCTTTGTTTTTTACATTAAGTTTTAAATGTCGAAGATACCTGTAATTTAAACCAAAGAGTAATTATTAAGACATGTAAAAAGTTATCAGAAAAGTAAATAGTACTGATATTTAGACGTGTAATTAGTAATTACCTCTCAAAGGGATACATCCACCTATATTGTACCGGGCCAGCAATCCTCGCCTCGTAAGCTAGATGAACAGGCAGATGTTCCATGACGTCAAAGAATGTTGGAGGAAATATAGTCTCTAACTTACATAGCACAACTGCAATTTCCTCGTCCAACCTCCACATATCTGCGGCAGAAATTCGCGGAGAAGTAAGACTTCTAAAATACAGACTAATTTCAGTAAGAGCTTCCCATACTTTTTCTGGCAGCAACTCTCGAAATGCAATAGGAATCAGTCGTTGCATGAACACATGACAATCATGACTCTTCATCCCGAATACTTGATGTTTAGCCATGTCGATGTTCCTGGCTAAATTAGAGACATACCCATCAGGAAATCTCAGAGTTTTAAGCCACTCCAGAAGGACAGCCATTTGCTCTCTGTTTAGTGTGTATGATGCCTTGGGAATGGTAGAACCAACTGGATGCAATTCCGACCGGATCCCGAGCTCCGCTAAATCTTGACGTGCCTTGAGATGATCCTTAGTTTTTCCAGGCACACACATTATTGTGTTGAAAATGTTATCAAAGAAGTTCTTCTCAATGTGCATCACGTCAAGGTTGTGACGGATCATATTTGTGCTCCAGTACGGCAAATCCCAAAAGATACTTCTCTTCTTCATAGCTGGTAGTGTTTGCCTTAAAAGATTGTTAATGTTATGTTCTAGAAATGACTATAAAATTAAAAATTTTTGAAAGCAAACACTACCAGGTATGAAAAAAAGTGAGGAAATAGAAGTTACTGGTCTAAGACCACGTAGGTCTTCAAAATATGAGATGAAAAGTAACGACTGTAAATCAAAATATGGAACCTCAGAGCTGCTCATTATCTTCAATTTTGAGAAACATATTTTAAGCGTATATAACACATTTTTATAGTAAACATACACGATAATAAGTAAGAAAAACATATATTTCGATTAAGTACTGATAATTATAACAACAAAATGACACGGAAAAAAAGCTCATTCAAATTTTTGTCCTATACAATTGAAACCGTAAAATCTATATTAATCACCTTGCCCGTAACTTTCCACATCCGTACTGTATTGAAAAAACTCGAGTACGAATGTGAGGAAGAGAAGGGCAAAGTGAGAAACATAGCAACGAGATATTGAAACCGTAAAATACTAATATCATACCTAAATATTTTTGATAGAATGAAATTAAGAGAGAATTGATTGATATGAAATAGAATAGTAACTATCGATGAAGGTTTTTTTTTCTTTGAAGAAACTGTCGATGAAGGTTATTTATAGGTATTTCTGAACGTATGGAGAATAAGTTACCGACTAATCCCCGACTACCCATTAGTCGCCAGGTAGTCGGCGTAAAAGTTTACCGGTTTCACCGCCCTAATTTATTACCGCAGTTAATGTTTGAAAGACGTTGGGAAGACAAAAAATTTTGAATTCAACGACTACCTGGCGACTAAGTAATAGTCGCAGGATAGTCGCTAACCACACAGAAACTTTAACCGTCCCACCGCCCTAATTTATTACCGCAGTTAATGTTTGAAAGACGTTGGGAAGACAAAACATTTTTGAATTCAACGACTACCTGGCGACTACCTTTTAGTCGCAGGATAGTCGCTAATAACACGGATATTCATGTAATAAGTGCTTTTGACCGTTTTGACACGGATACGCAGGTAATAAATTACTTTTGACCACTTTGTACCGACTAGTTGGCGACTTAGGAAGTAGTCGCACAATAGTCGGTAAATTATTAAAAAAAAAAAATTAAAATGAGCTTTTTTTCCGGCCATTTTGTTTTAAATTATTAGTACTAAGTTGAAATTGTGTTTTTCTTTACTTAGTTCGTCGTATGTACTATAAAAATTGATAACGTTAAAAGTATATTTCTCAAAAGTGTAGAAAATACGCATCGTAACTTTACTTATGATCATTCTACTAAGAAAATTTTTTTCATTGCATGGCGTTAGCTGCCCAATAGTGGACTTTACAACCTATACTCCCTCTAATTCACCATTAAGTGGCTTCTATATGTTTTTTGACATTGTTCATATCAGAAAACAAATTGCAGCTACTTAACAGTGAAATAGAGGTAGTAGAATAGGCCGTAAGTACCACTATCGGGCAAACCAACGCCTTGCAAATCAAAAATTATTCTTTTTCAGTAGCAAATATAAGTAAAATAATACGTTGCGCATTTTCTACAATTTTGAGAAACATATTTTAAGCGTTTCTAACACATTTTTATAGTAAACATACAGGACAATAAGTAAGAAGAACATATATTTCGATTAAGTACTGATAATTATTACAACAAAACGGCACGAAAAAAAAGCTCATTATAATTTTTTCTACAATAAAATACTACATTAAGTTTATATTAATCACTACATCCTTCCCCTATATCATCACGTACACCGATTGAAATTAACCATGTACGAGATGAATAGAGAAAGGATATAGTGAAGAAAAAAACTCATTATAATTTATGTAAATCACTACATCCTTCCCCTTTATCATCACGTACACCGATTGAAATTAACCATGTACGAGATGAAAAGAGAAAGGATATAATAAAGAACATATTTTAATAGCTTTTTTCCGGCCATTTTGAAATTGTTCTTTTTCTTACTTAGATACTCGTATGTACTATAAAAATTGATAACGTTAAAGTATGTTTCTCAAAATTGTAGAAAATAAGCATCGTAAATTTTATGGTCATTTCTAGAAGCTAAAAAGCAGTAACTGATGATTCTAACATAACTTGTTCACAAAGTGCAGGTTTGAGTTTCTTGGTTTCTAGTGTTTGATTCAGGCTATCATCACTAAAAATATCGAGATTGTAGCAATTGTGTGAACTCCTATGGCATCGCCTTTTATTCTTGACGTGATGGACATAGAAATACTAAACATGGACTTACGAACTGAAAGAAGTTGGATGTAATCGTAGATGTCGTAGAGTATGGGGTGTACATCCACCTTCTTTGAGTTCGTAAACCCATGTTTAGGATTTTCATGTCCATGACGTCAAAAATAAAAGACCATGCCGTAGGGGTTCAAACAATTGTTACAATCTCGATAGTTCTAGTGATAATAGCCTTAGGCAAAACACTTGAAACCAAGATAACTTAAAACTACACTTTGTGAACAAGTCAAGCCAGAACCGTCAGTTACTGCTTTGTTAGCTTCTAGCTAGAAATAATACGTTGCGCATTTTTTTCAATTTTGAGAAACATATTTTAAACGTTTCTAACACAATTTTATAGTAAACATACAAGATAATAAGTAGGAAAAAAACATATATTTCAATTCAGCACGAAAAAAAGCTCATTAAAATTTTATTAAACAACATTTCGAATTTTTTGATTAAGTGTACAAAAATATAATAACGTTAATCACTATATCCTATCAAATCTCCATCCGTACACCTATTAATATTAATCATTTCACCGATTTAAATTAATAATGTACGGATAGAGAGGAATAGGATACAGTGAAAAACATTAAACAACTTTTATACAATATTTCGAATTTTGTGATTAAGTGTACAAAAATTTAATAACGTTAATCACTGGATCCTATCAAGTCTCCATCCGTACACCTATTAATATTAATCATTTCACCGATTTAAATTAATAATGTACGGATAGAGAGCGATAGGATACAGTGAAAAACATTAAACAACTTTTATACAATATTTCGAATTTTGTGATTAAGTGTACAAAAATATAATAACGTTAATCACTATATCCTACCCCGGTCTCCATTCGTACACCTATTAATATTAATCATTTCACCGATTTAAATTAATAATGTACGAATAGAGAGGGATAGGATACAGTGAAAAACATTAAACAACTTTTATACAATAAATATAACCATTTAAATTAGAGTATGTTAATCACTATATCCCACCCTTCTCCACGCGTACACCGATTGAAATTAACCATGTACGAGTGGAGAGGGTGGGATACAGTGAAAAACAAATTTGAGGCAAATCTCATTTGCTTAAAAACAACCATTAAATTTGTGTTAATTATCCAACCCCGTCTCTACGCGTACACCGATTAAATTAACCATGTACGCGTGGAGAGAATCGAATACAATAAATTCATGTTAATCACTATATCCCACCCCTTTATCCACACGTACACCGATTGAAATTAACCTTATACGAGTGAACAACAACCATGTACGAGTGGAAAGGGGAGGGATACAGTGAACAACAATGAAAAACAAATTTATGTATGTTTATAAGCAAATATGATTCATACCTTTAATATCAAAATTTTCCATATTTTTGATACGATTGAACTGTTAAATTTATGTTTCGCAATTTGTCCGGTTCTTCCCGAACCCATACTTAAGTAAACAAACTCGAGTATGGGTACGAAGAGAACGGGGCAAGTGAGAAACATGATAAAGTTGAAAGGTTTATTTTGAATGAATCGTTTTATTAATATTTCGAGACCGTTTATTTTTTTGTTTTTCAACTTCTCGCCGTCCACCTCCACCCCTACCTAATTCTTCTCAAGTAGGAGAGTTAAATAGGGGTGGTGGTGGATGGCGACAAGAGAAGAACAGATAAATTAGAGAGAGAAGAGGGAAATGGCCGGATTGGGGCGAGTGGAAAATGACGAAGGGGGGGGGGTATTTATAGACAAAATCAGGATATTACCGACTACCTAACGACTCAGACTAAGTCGGAGTTTAGTCGGCAGAAATAAAACGTTTATTCCCGTATTTTTTTTTCCTTTTTCTTTTTTGGCGACTAACTAGCGACTACCTTTGTGGTCGGCAAAGTAGCGACTAAAACATAAAGTCGCAAGTTGGTCTGCAAACAGCGACCAAAGATTTTTTGTCTCTGGTTAGTCGGTATTACCGACTAAATTTGAATTGTCGGTATTTTAGTCGCTGTGTAGTCGGTAATACCGACTAAATCTGTCCAGTCGCTAAGTTGGGTCGCTGAATTGCAATTTTTTTGTAGTGAACCTTCAACTTGTGAAACATGACAGCGATACAGACAAATTACCCCAAAATGACTTAATGACCGGCTAAACTCCAAAATTACCTTTGACCGAACCCTTTTACCTTTGACTTTGATTTTAAAAATCCCATTTACTTATTTTCAACAAAAAAAAATTAATCCATTTACATCCTTCAACATCCTTCAACTCCTCCAAAACCAAATCTTAAATATTCAATCTTCTTCTTAATGATAACCTAATCGGATTCCCACTCACTACAATCTTTTTCTTATTAGTAGGGAATCGATCAACCGATGAATTATAAGCAACAAAAACTAAATCAGCAACAAGAGAAAGAAGCCAATTAGCTAACCCAGAAACTGAACTTGTTTTGTGAATCACCATTTTTAATCCTTTAAAAGTATCAATTAAACAAATTGGGAAAGATACATATATATAAACCCCAATTCCAACCACGATTTGGGGTTCAAACTTCTTCATTATCTTCCAACTTTCACGCATTGAATTGACCCAATTTAAAGGGATGCTCAGATTCTGAACAGACAAAATGGGTCGAACCAATGGAGTTGCGGGTATCACAGCAAAGTCATACTCAGAAGCGGGTACAACAATGCTTTCCATCCCAAAATCAACACCAATTAATAAGATTTTGGCATTTGAGTTTTTTATTTTCATCTCATCTGCAAATACTACTACTGCATAAATCTCCCCACCAGCTCCTCCAGCCGCTAAACAATCTTCAATGGCTTTTTATTCGTGTGTGACTGATGAAGATGATGGAAGAAAATATGAGTTTATATGATGGGGTTGGAAGGGTGATTGAAATTTTGAGATATGGTTTTGGATGAGTTGAAGGATGTTGAAGGATGTAAAGGGATTTTTGATTTTTTATTTTTTTTTTTTTGAAAATGAGTAAATGAGAATTTTTAAATTAAAGTCAAAAGTGAAAGGGCTTGGTCAAAGATAATTTTGGGATCCAGCTAGTCATTAAGTCAATTTGGGGTAATTTGGTTGATCGATGTCATGTTTCCAAGTTGAAGGTTGTAGTTGGTAAAAAAATAATTTCGCGGCCGTTTATTTGAAATTGAGTAATTTTAAAGGTTGTAGTTGGTAATTGGTCCTAATAATTAAAACGTAATACTTACATCATACAACTAATTAAAAATTTTATTGAACTTGTGACACATAAGCAATTTAAAAAATAAGGATGTATAGTTAATAGTGTTTTGTTTTAGTAATAGTTATAGACAATTATAGATATATTTCTAGGCCAAAATTTTCAAAAGGAAATAAATAACAAACATTCTTAAAATTTGTAATGCATTTTTACTTCGACCCACTAAAAAATTCATAGTTAGTCTTGATTATTATATTAGAAAATGTTTGTCAATGACTCTGAAAATGACTCAAAGCATATCAACTATTCCATCGAATTTAAATTATTAACAACTTGTTTTTTTATTTTTATTTTCATAAAATTATATTAACTGTCAATTTGCAAAGTCAATAGATGTGTAGCTAGGATTTTTTTTTTGGTAAAAGTAGATATGAACCTAGTTACAGTATAAATTACTATTTCTAAATGACAATTAATGTTATAGGCTATAAAGCTTAGAAATTTTTTTTAAGCTTTTTTTTTCAAATTATTTGGCTTAGAGAGCCTCCCCAAACTTATTGGAAAAATAAGCTTCTACATAGAAACTGCTACTTGGAGTAGCGTTTTTGTCCTGCGGAACAAATGGTTTTATTTTTTTTGTACTCTCCACCAAACCGCTACATGAAGTAGCGATTATGCCCTGCTAAATGGAGTAGCGTTTTACCTGCTCTATTTTTAATGTTTTCCAAGTACGAGAAAAACAAAAAGAAAAAAGAAAAAAAATTAATGGGGAAAACCGCTACTTCTTGGTGAAAAATCACTACTTCATGGGGTGGTTTGTGGGAGAGTACAAAAAAAAAAATCTTTTATTTCGTAGGACACAAACGCTACTCTAAGTAGGAGTTTCCATATAAAAGCTTATTTTTCCAATAAATTTGAGGAGATTCTCATTAAACCAAATAATTTAAAAAAAAAAGCTTCAAAAGAAAGTTCCTAAAGCTTTGATATCAGGTTAGGTGACAATCACTTTTTCACATGAATTGTTGACTAGTTGAGGTCTTTCTTCTTTTTCTTTGCATTTGACTTTATGGCTATTTACAAACAACTTTATCCATTATTATATGATTTGCTTGGTAAACACTAATTGCCATTAGAATTCGAATTTTTTGGAAAAGTTAAAATGAATTGTGTTGAAATTTCAAATTAAAAAAATAAATTAATTGTCACAATATATAGAAATTTGATCATGATAATACCACTTGTTAATTACAAATTTGAGTGTTATTTAAAAAATTAATATGACCAACCAAACAATATTATTAATTCCTAGAAAATTAGCAATATATTTCCATGGGAGTTTTATTCTAATGGCAACCAAACAAGTTAAACTTCTTATGATAAATACTTCTATTATGTTTTGACAATAAAATTTACCATTCGAATAATAAAAACCAAAGAGAGTTATATAAAATTGTTTTAATTAACACACATCATCATAAAATTTAATATTCTGATCTCCTATTCATCTTATGTCTCCTATTTACTATGGGGCACTATTTAACCGCACTCTTTAGTTGTATTTTATTATTAATTTATAAGTTAAAACATGATCATGTGAGATATTTATTTGATTCATTTTGATTTAAATATAATAAATATTAATTTTTTTATAATTTTTAACTATACATAATTAGATATATTGAATATTAAATAAGTGAATTGGATAAAGTGTATAAAGTAAATAAGACACTTAAAATGAATAGGAGGAAGTAAGAATTATTGAAAAATGACAAATGACATTATTTTAAATAATTTTGCCTCATAAATTAGTGAAAAAAATTAAATTACCTTGAATAAACATTTTGTTTATTTTTCTACAATGACAATGTTGATTTATCATGAATAATACGAACTTAGGGTCATATTTTCGTAAAATAATACCATGAACTAATTTACCAATTTTTTTTTTTTTTTTGTCTAATAATCACATAGAGTTTGATTTTTAACATGTTAGGTATTTTTAGGAAAACACTCCTTTAAGATGCTATTATTCATGGTTGATAAATAGTTGATATTATTATAGAGAAATTGATGAAATAAGCTACAATCAGTAAAAATTAGTATAGTTAAGGCCGACCCAACTTATTTCATTAAAAATTATGTAATCAGTAAAAAAACAATTGGATTAAGTAAAAATTGATTTGAACACCAAAAATAAGCTACAATCAGTAAACATTAATTATAATAAATTAAAATCAATTTTATCAGCAAAATAAGTTAGTATCAGTAAGAATCAATTATAATTAGTAAAAATTAATATTAATTACTACAACTCAATTATAATTTGTAACTAAAAATCATGTTTAATCAATAAAAATCAAATTTAATCATTAAAAATCACTTTTAATGTTGAAAATCAGTTAAATTCGTAAAAATCAAGTGAAATAAATACAGTTTATGTATCAATTAAAAAAAATAATGTTTTAGGGTGTTTTGTATAAGGAAATAAGACTTGTAAGACTTTAAGATAGGACTTTTAAGTTGAGACTTTGAAAATAAAAGTCTCATCCTTTGTTTGTTATAATAGAGACGTGGAAGAAAGATATAGAATCAAAGTCAAGTACCTACCCTCCCCCCAAGATATTTTTCTAGGAGGCTTTCCTCCATTTTAATCCCATTCCCTATCGACATTCCCCCTAAACAAATAAGTACTTAGACGGACTTATTTTTGAAATAAAGTCTTATTTCCTTCCTCAAATCCCTCTTGCCAAACACCTACTTCATGTATTTGCTTATATGTGTTTTTATATATAGAATCACAATTAATTAAAATTAAAAAGTATAAAAAAAAAATTTTTTTAAAAAGAGGAAAACTAACTTGAAAAAGGCCTTTGATGACTTCGTCAGAGTAAAATTGAGGCTCTGCCTTCTGTAGCTTCAACAAAACCTGAATTAATTCCGTTTTCTTCATTTTGTTCCCTGAATTTCCATCTTCCTCTTCATCCTCTATCATTTTATTCTTCTCCAACAAATCTTCTAGAAACTTCTCCTTCTTTTCTGCTAAACCCCTGAATTTGTTCCTTAACAACCACTTAACCCCAATAAACCTTAACCATGGAAACACATCAACAATGGTGGAACTCCCTTCAATTCTCATTACTTCCTCAATTACTTCCCTAAATTTCTTCATTTCTTTTCCTTCAAACCCTTTTTTTGCCAATACTTTCATCATTATTTTCTGGGTCATTTCAAATAAAGCTTCTCCAATCTTCACTGCCCTGTTTTTCTCTCTGTTTGATTCCTGATTAATCTGACGGAGGAGAGATCTTACTTCCTGGGTACGTAATTCTAGTGATAGTTGTAAAGATCCAGGGGAGAAGATTTGGACGGTGGAGATTCGTCGGAGATTCCGCCATAGATTTCCGTAAGGTGCCCAAATAAGTGTTTTACAGTTGTACCCGAATATATCTCCAGTCAAAAGACGAGGGCGGTTTGCGAAAACGACGTCGTTTTGGGAAAGACATTGTTCAACTGCGAATGGAGATGAGATGTGGAGGACTGGTTTTTGACCAAGGTGGAGGAGTGTGATGGGACCCACTTTAGTGGTGGTTTTATGTAAGGTTTTGTGAAGTGGGTGTTTTAGGTGGTGGAGATGACCTATGATTGGGATGGAGAAAGGACTTGGTGGGAGGTTTTTGAATTTTCCCACCAATAAATGTTTAATAAAATGCCATGAAAGTAGTAAGATTGTGATGAACAATATCAAAACAAAAATAGGCATGTTTTAGATTATTGAATCTTTAATGATGTTTTAAGAGTTGTTTTTATTGTTAATTTGGGTTGCAAATTAAGGGTTTGGTTGATGTTAAATGGTTATTAATGTAAGTTAAGCAAATTAGTGTTAATTTATAATCATCGTCAAATTGAGTTGGCTACTTAAAAGACTGACGTAAATATTAAAAGGTAGTTTAGTTGCTGAAAGAATAAATGTGTAGATGAAAATTAAAGTAATTTGTGATGTCAAGATTTATGTTTTTAAAAAAATATAGGAAAGGTAGTTTAGTTGGCTACGGTCCGTTTGGTAAGTAGTAATAAACCGCGGTAATGGGAATGAAATATTAGTGTAATTTTGGTTGAAAAATCTCATGACTACCTTGATGGCCATTCTTGACAACCTTCAATCATCTCATTTTGTTCATAAAATTCATTCCAATGCATTACCATTGGGAGAGGTGGTATTAGAAGGTAATGGAAATTTGTGAACAAAATATTTTTTTGTGATCAAAGTTTCATTACCATGGGAATGAAATGAAAGTTTTGATGAAATTTTACACTATAATTCATTCCTATTACCACAATTAGGTACCACTAACCAAAAGGTAGTTTAGTTGCTAAAAGAATCAATGTGCAGATGAAAATTAAAGTAATTTGTGATGTCAAGAACTATGTCTTTAAGAAAATATAGGAAATTATGTGGGATAGAAAAAAATTGGAAATTATAAATAAGGGAGTGTATATAGGAAGTTAACCAATATCTCTCCTTAATTTATTTTTCAATTAATAATGTTTTAAGTGTTTGATTTAGTTTTGCAATATTTCTAAATTATTTGTCTCTTTATTTAACTTAGTTTTTTTTTAATTTCTCATCATCATCTTCATACTCAATATTTCATACAAAAACAGAATCTGGGTAAGAAAAGATAACGAACAGTTAAAATCTGTATCCCTTAAGAAAGGACTAGAGAAACGTAGTCTATTTTTAAAAGTTTGTTTTTTTGTTCAATAGTTGAGTTCGTCAACTTTTGGAGAATAAACTAATGTGAGTTGAATATAAGTAACAAGTTTATATGAATATGAATAATAAAGTGAGTTGAAGTGGTTGTTGAATGAATTAAGGAAGATTGTTTATTGGAATTTACAACTTTGAATTAGTGGACTTCAATCTTCTTTTCCTAAAACGTCATTACGTCAGTATAGTTTTTGGGTGGAAGATTCCAAGTTCACTATTGAAATCTTTTTTTTTCTTATTATAACCTTTTTGAAATTTAAATGTATGTTGAAATATGAGAATTTAGACTTGAGTCTATATAGTTTTTGGTCTGAATTATTTGATTAAAAATCTTATTAATACTAAATTATATAACATATAATACAGAAATCTAATAGCCTACTTTGTTGAATAACATGAAAAAGGTAAATGTTGAGCAAATTATACTTGTTTGGTTGAGTGTGTGTATATCTTCTAGTCCTAGTAATAAAAACTATTTCAAAGAGGAAGACTAGGTTTGTGAAAGTGATTATGTAGATTTTGCATAAACCAAATCTAATGTGTTAAGTCACCCAGATTAAGTCGAAAATTTTCCCAAATATAAAGGGGGGGTTTATTAGTGTTGTTCTTGATTGTTAATGTTAATGGTGACTTGAGTGCACCAAATAAATTATATGCATTAGTGTATGGAATTCTATGTAGGATTAAAGATGTGTGCTTAAGTTGGTAACTTAATATGGTGTTGAATGAGGATGATTATGACAATGTTTAACTCATTAAGTAATAATGGGATTGAATGAGTGACTTAAACATGATGATTTATGACACTTGATAAACAAATGTATTGAAGAATATCAGCAGTTTGTGAGTTTGTCAATATGCCTTGTTCGAGGCAAATAGAGGAAGTTTCATGCCTTGAACGAGTAGGTCCAACAGAACAATCTAGTAGCTTTAGGTGTAAGTTGCTCGAACGAGCGTTAAAGGAGCTCGAACGAGCAGCAAATAGGTTAGAGAACAGAATGTTGGGTTTGGAAGATGCTCGAATGAACATCTATGTTGCTCGAACGAGCTTTTCTGTCAGGGCTGCCTTGGATGCTGTTTTACCGACTTTTGAAGTTCTTGAAGCTGATTTTATGTCATTAGTTCTTAGTCTTAAGTATGGAATCTCATTAATTGTAATTAGCTCCATAAATAGTGAGCTATTTTGTTCATCAAAAAACATCCACAAAATACACCCCAAGCCAAACATTAGTCTAATCTGTTCTCAATTGTAATTCTCCATATTTGAGAGTTCTTTGAACTCCTTTAATAATATAAGAGATACTACACACCGGAGAACGTAGCCTAAGTTGGGTGAACCTCGTTAAATCTGTGTGTCATTTTGTTGCATTATTATCTCCTACAAACATCGTTTTTATTGATAGTGTAATTTGTTAGTCACAATACCTCATACATTTGATTGGACTCTAAGAAGTTTTAAAACTTCTTTTACTAGACCAATTTTTGTTAGGTTTTCATTTTTCTCTATATACTCCTCTATACTACTCATGTTGTATGTAATTGTAATTCATAATAATACAAAATGAGTGGAAATGGAAAGTACTCCCTCTGTCCCTTTGAAATTGCAGCATTTTCCATTTTGGTCCGTCCCACTTAATTTGCAACATTTCTATTTTTGGACAATGGCCCACCACTTTCTTTTAATCTCATCCATACATTATAACTCTCTTTTAATTTCATCCACACAATTCATTCTCTCTCTTCATTTATTACCACTTTCTTAACATTTACCCACTTTCTCTTGATGCAAATCAAAGAGAACGGAGGGAGTATCCTTTATTTGCATATGATTGTTTTGAGTATTTAAAATTTTATTGAATTATATTGACAATTGCAAGTTAGAATATTTTAACTCGAAAAATTAACTAGAATAATCCAAATTATTCATGAATTTTCTACAATAATCCTGTCTATTAATTAACCATGAATAATCCCAACTTTAAGGGGTATTTTTCTAGAGTAAACTTGGGTAACTCGATGATCTGCTACAATAGGTAATTCACCAAAAAAATAAATTAAATATTAATTTAAAATTAGAATACATTTTTGAAAATTTACATAAAAAAGTCTAAATAATAAAAAAATCATAAATTTTTTATTAATATTTTTTAACATTTTTTTGACATGTTATTTTAATTTATCTTTTTTTTTTAAAAAAAAAAAACTTGTCATAGCAAGTCATCCGGACGCCGGGTTTACTCTAGAAAAATGCCTCTCAAAGTTGGGATTATTCATGGTTAATCAATAAATGAGATTTATTGTAGGAAAATTATGAATAGTTTGGATTATTCTAGGTAATTTTTCCTATATTAAAATGATAACTCATTGAGAATAGAAGTTACCTACTATGTTGAGGTGAAGCAAATTTCTCAAAGTTTTGTTGCAGCCTTAGACGTGTTCACACTAGGGATGGCAATGGGTATTGGACCCGACTCGGATCCGTAGATTCATATCCGTTTTCACGGATCTGGGTCCTAAAATATTAGACCCGACGGATCCGGGTCGGATCCGGATCCGTTTGTGTTTCACGGGTCTGGATCCGGATCTCAACAAAATGCCCAGACCCGGACCCGCGGATCTAAAAGACCCGTTATATTGGGTTGTGGGCTATTTAATTAGTGAAGCCCAACTGACTTATGCATAAGTCAACCACAAAATCCCCATTGTCTACTGGTACTGTATAGTACTATCAACAAAAAAGACCAAGTTACTTGCAAAAATAGCATTAGCTTAATAGCTATAGCTCCAGATAGTAAAATAAAAATAAGATTACAATGTTTGACACATAAACAACAAAATATCAACTTCATGAAACAAATAGAAGATAGATTATATTTCAGTTCACGCTCAAATATTGCAGAAGGGGACCTCTTTTCTCACACAAAGAACAAATTACAAAAAAAGCAAAAAAATAAGTTAGACCCGTTTTGGACCCGGATCCGGCACTGAATCCGCAGTATCCACGGATCCAGATATGGGTCTTAAAAATCTAGACCCGCGGATCCGGGTCCGGATCTGGGTCCTGCTCTTGAAAACGGATCTGGATCCGGGTCCACTTAGACCCGGTCCAGATCCGACCCGTTGCCATCCCTAGTTCACACATGTGGACTCCAAGGCCAAAAAGAAAAAAATGATACTCTGCAATCCTAGTCTCAGCCATATGAAAACACTTTAGGGTGCCATTATCGATCACAAGAATGTAGTAGACATTCTTGAATGGGATCACCGACTAGGACGTCTGAGGTTTGGTCACAATTACTCGATGAAATGGTCAAAAAGAGTTGAAGGATGGAGTTAATGATCATCCATTCAACAGGAACCGAAAGGACATGTTCTACGCCATTCAATCTCAACTACCACAATGTCCTTAAGTGAGTACTTAATGAATAGAAGAAACATGAAATTTTGGTGTGAGTATCCCAAGGAGCATGACCATATCCTTAATTAATGTCGAGAACTAAACAAAAAGTCTTTGATCGACTCGTAGACAAAGAAAAATAGGACACTTCTTGAATTGGAATCAATACTAGCAACCTTACCGGTCAAGGCAAATGTCAAACAATAATCAAGGTTGGGATCATAACTCTAATAGGTTGATAAAGGAACTTACAAGTGCCACTGGTCTATAAAGGGATAGTGTTCATACTTTGACAGAGGCAAAATCACTTGGGGTGAAAAGGTATTTGAAAAAAATTGGCAAGTCAAATCAATTCAACATTGAATAAAAAATATGGTTTAAAATTTTTATTAATTGGTTAGGTTTTGGATTAAAAGTTTCAAAATCAAAATATTTTGGTTGGATTAGGTTTGAGCATACTAAAACGCAAAAATTGAAATTTTTGAACCAAATTAAAATAAGGAAAAATTTTCGGGAATAATCCCTACTTTTTATGTTTTCCTGTGAATAATCCCTACTTTTAATTATTCCTCAATAATCTGAACTTTGCATACTTTGCTCGACAGCACCCCCTTCCTCACAATGACGGCTTACAACAAGGTAAAGAGTCATTTTGTGACTTGTTTTCTACCTTGATAGGCTATAGCTGCTGCCTCTCCTTCTACCTTCTCCATTTCCTCCATTATTAACCCAAGCTTTAGAGAGAGAAAACTCAAATCATCCCTTCACTTTTTTTTTTTCCTATTGTTTCTTCAAAAATGAATTTTCATTGTTCTTCAGCATAGAGTAGAGGTTTAAAATTTGAATAATAATGTGAAATGTGAGCATGAATTTGTTGCAAAATTGACAATGGCGAAGAGGGTTTTCGTGCTGGAGAAAGTAGATATTCATGTCTAAAAAGGTCTGTAAGTATTTATTTGTACTTTATTGTATACATCTATTGAATTTCAGAGTATAATTTGATGAAAATTTGTAATAACAGATGCCGATTGCAAATTTTTTAAGTGAGAAAGTGATGTGAGTTTTCTCTCTCCTAAAGCTTCGGTTAACAATGGAGAATAAAAGATCAATGGCGAACTTGAACAAGAAGTTAACAAAAAAATTGAATGACAATAACATTTACATAAACAATCTATACATCCAAAAATTATAACGTAATTTTGAATCAAAGTAAAGCTCGATACTCTTTAGCAC